>JAUNZM010002332.1:0-7500 GCA_033459285.1 Clamator glandarius
GGGGACAGGGGACACTGGGAGGACACCTGGGGGGGGACATTGGGGGGTCAAGGGACATTCAGGAAGGGACATTGGGAAGGTCAAGGGACACCCCGGAAGGGAAATTGGGGGGGACATTGGAGGGTCAGGGGACACCCAGGAGGTGACATTGGTGTGGGACAAGGGAAACCCAAGAGGGGATTTGGGGGGACACCTGGGAGGGGACATTGGGGGGTCAAGGAACACCCAGGAGGGGCTTTGGGGGAACAAGGGACACCCAGGAAGGGGTTTGGGGGGACGTTGGAGGGACAAGGGACACCCAGGAGGGGATTTGAGGGGACGGAGGACATTGGGGGGACACCTAGGAGGGGACACGGGGGGGACAAGGGACACCCAGGACCTTCTGAGAGGAGCTCCAAAGGCATCTTGAGGAGTCTCCATCCATGGATCCAGATCCCCCTGGAGACCCTCCCTGCCCTCCATCCATGGATCCAGATCCCTCTGGAGACCCTCCCTGCCCTCCATCCATGGATCCAGATCCCCCTGGAGACCCTCCCTGCCCTCCATCCATGGATCCAGATCCCTCTGGAGACCCTCCCTGCCCTCCAGCCATGGATCCAGATCCCTCTGGAGACCCTCCCTGCCCTCCAGCCATGGATCCAGATCCCCCTGGAGACCCTCCCTGCCCTCCATCCATGGATCCAGATCCCTCTGGAGACCCTCCCTGCCCTCCAGCCATGGATCCAGATCCCTCTGGAGACCCTCCCTGCCCTCCAGCCATGGATCCAGATCCCTCTGGAGACCCTCCCTGCCCTCCAGCCATGGATCCAGATCCCCCTGGAAACCCTCCCTGCCCTCCAGCCATGGATTCAGATCCCCCTGGAGACCCTCCCTGCCCTCCATCCATGGATCCAGATCCCCCTGGAGACCCTCCCTGCCCTCCATCCATGGATCCAGATCCCTCTGGAGACCCTCCCTGCCCTCCAGCCATGGATCCAGATCCCTCTGGAGACCCTCCCTGCCCTCCATCCATGGATCCAGATCCCCCTGGAGACCCTCCCTGCCCTCCAGCCATGGATCCAGATCCCCCTGGAGACCCTCCCTGCCCTCCAGCCATGGATCCAGATCCCCCTGGAGACCCTCCCTGCCCTCCAGCCATGGATCCAGATCCCCCTGGAGACCCTCCCTGCCCTCCTTCCATGGATTTGGGGAAGCACGGAATGGGCGAATAATGGGATCATGGAATCACAGGGTCATGGAATCAAGGAATCATGGAATTATAGAGTATGGAATTGTGGAGTCATGGAATAAGAGAATCATGGAACGAGGGAATCATGGAACCATAGGGTGATGGAATTGAGAAATTGTGGAATCGTAGAATACGGAAGTGGAATCATGGAGTGAGGGAATCATGGAATCAGGGAATCATGGAGTCATAGGGTCATGGAACTGAGGAATCATGGAATAAGGGAATCATAGAATCACTGAATGAGGGAATCATGGAATGAGGGGTCGTGGAATCACAGGGTTATGGAATTGAGGATTCATGGAATCATAGAGTATGGAGTTGTGGAGTCATGGAATGAGGGAGTCATGGAATAAGGGAATCACTGAATCGCAGAACGAGGGAATCATGGAATGAGAATCATGGAATCACAGGGTCATGGAATTGAAGAGTCACGGAATCAGGGAATAAGAGAATCCTTGAATCATGGAATGAAGGGTTCATGGAATAAGAGAATCATGGAATGAGGGGTTCATGGGATCACAGGGTCACGGACTCGTAGCATCTTCGAATCATAGAATATGGAATCCTGGAATGAGGGAATCCTGGAATGAGGGAATCCTGGAATGAGGGAATCCTGGAATGAGGGAATCCTGGAATCACAGAATCGTGGGATCCCGGCATGTTGGAGTCGCAGGATCGTGGAACTGGGGGATAACGGACCCCCAGGACGATGGAAGCGAGGGGCTCGCCCCCCCCCCACCCCCCTCAACTTGCCTCCCTCCCCCCCCCCCCCGGCCCCTCCCCTCCCCTCCCCGCCCCTCCCCTCCCCTCCCCCCCCGCGCACGCGCAGCGCCCCCCGCCCATCGCGGCCGCGGCCCCGGCAGGTACCGGGGGGGGGGGGGGGTGGGTAGGAGGGGGATGGGGAGTTGGAGGTGGGGGGGGGGGCAGCGAACCACACCGGCATCACACACACACACCCCCACCCCCCCTCCTCACCCCAAATCCGACCCCTCCGACCCCCCCCCCCCCCCCCGCACCCCGATCCCGGCCCCAACGGGACCGAGCGCAGGCGGCGCCCCGGGAGCCTCGGGCCGAGGCGGCAGCGCTGACACCTCCTGTCACCATCACATCCCTGTCCCATCCCCATCCTCATCCCTGGCCCCATCCCTATCACATCCCCATCCTCATCCCTGGCCCCATCCCTATCACATCCCCATCCTCATCCCTGGCCCCATCCCTATCACATCCCCATCCTCATCCCTGGCCCCATCCCTATCACATCCCCATCCTCATCCCTGGCCCCATCCCTATCACATCCCCATCCTCATCCCTGGCCCCATCCCTATCCCATCCCCATCCTCATCCCTGGCCCCATCCCTATCCCATCCCCATCCTCATCCCTGGCCCCATCCCTGGCCCCATCCTCATCCCTGGCCCCATCCCTGTCCCCATCCTCATTCCTGTCCTCATCCTCATCCCTATCCCATCCCATCCTGGACCCAATCCCCATCCCTATCACATCCCCATCCTCATCCCTGTCCCCATCTCTATCACATCCCCATCCTCATCCCTGTCCCCATCCCTATCACATCCCCATCCTCATCCCTGTCCCCATCCCTATCACATCCCCATCCTCATCCCCATCCCTGTCCCCATCCCTGTCCCCATCTTCATCCCTGGCCCCATCCTCATCCCTGTCCCCATCCCCGTCCTCATCCTCATCCCTGGCCCCATCCTCATCCCTGGCCCCATCCCTGTACCCATCCTCATCCCTGTCCCCATCCCTATCACATCCCCATCCTCATCCCTGTCCCCATCCTCATCCCTGGCCCCATCCCTGTCCCCATCCTCATCCCTGGCCCCATCCTCATCCCTGTCCCCATCCCCGTCCTCATCCTCATCCCTGGCCCCATCCTCATCCCTGGCCCCATCCCTGGCCCCATCCTCATCCCTGGCCCCATCCCTATCACATCCCTATCCTCATCCCTATCCTCATCCCTGGCCCCATCCCTGTCCTCATCCTCATTCCTGTCCTCATCCTCATCCCTATCCCATCCTGGACCCAATCCCCATCCCATCCCCATCCCATCCTCATCCCTGTCCCCATCCCTATCACATCCCCATCCTCATCCCTGTCCCCATCCCTATCACATCCCCATCCTCATCCCTGTCCCCATCCCTATCACATCCCCATCCTCATCCCTGTCCCCATCCCTATCACATCCCCATCCTCATCCCCATCCCTGTCCCCATCTTCATCCCTGGCCCCATCCTCATCCCTGTCCCCATCCCCGTCCTCATCCTCATCCCTGTCCCCATCCTCATCCCTGGCCCCATCCCTGTCCCCATCCTCATCCCTGGCCCCATCCTCATCCCTGGCCCCATCCCTGGCCCCATCCTCATCCCTGGCCCCATCCTCATCCCTGGCCCCATCCCTATCACATCCCTATCCTCATCCCTATCCTCATCCCTGGCCCCATCCCTGTCCTCATCCTCATTCCTGTCCTCATCCTCATCCCTATCCCATCCCATCCTGGACCCAATCCCCATCCCATCCCCATCCCATCCTCATCCCTGGCCCCATCCTCATCCCTGGCCCCATCCCTGGCCCCATCCCTGGCCCCATCCTCATCCCTGGCCCCATCCTCATCCCTGGCCCCATCCCTATCACATCCCCATCCTCATCCCTGTCCCCATCCCTATCACATCCCCATCCTCATCCCCATCCCTGTCCCCATCCCTGTCCCCATCTTCATCCCTGGCCCCATCCTCATCCCTGTCCCCATCCCCGTCCTCATCCTCATCCCTGGCCCCATCCTCATCCCTGGCCCCATCCCTGGCCCCATCCTCATCCCTGGCCCCATCCTCATCCCTGGCCCCATCCCTATCACATCCCTATCCTCATCTCTGTCCTCATCCTCATTCCTGTCCTCATCCTCATCCCTATCCCATCCCATCCTGGACCCCATCCCCATCCCATCCTCATCCCTGTCCCCATCCCTATCACGTCCCCATCCTCATCCCTGTCCCCATCCCTAGCACATCCTCATCCCCATCCCTGTCCCCATCCCTGTCCTCATCCCCATCCCTATCCCATCCCATCCCCATCCCATCCTCCTGCCTGTCCTCATCTCTATCACGTCCCCATCCCTGTCCACATCCCATCCCCATCTTATCCTCATCCCTGTCCCCCTCTCTACAATCCCTATCTCCATCCATATCCCCATCCCTGTCCCGACTCCTGTCCTCATCCCTGTCCCCGTCCCAGTCTTCACATCCATCTCCATCTCCATCACATCCCTATCACATCCCCATCCCTGTCCACATCCCTATCCCGATCACATCCTCATCTCTGTCCCCGTCCCTATCCCCATCCCACACCCATCCCTGTCCCCATCTCCATCTCCATTCCATCCCCATCCCAACCTTGCTCCATCCCAACGCCGACCCTATCTCTATCCCTATCCCCTATCTCTACTCCCTATCCCTACCCCATCCCCTACCCTTCGCCCCTATCCCCTGTCCCATTCCTCTATCCCTACCCTCTACCCCCATCCCTATCCCCATCCCCATCCCCATCCCCATCCCCATCCCCATCCCCTATCCCCTATCCCCTATCCCTTTTCTCTATTCCTACGCTCTACCCATATCCCTATCCCTATCCCTATCCCTATCCCTATCCCTATCCCTATCCCTATCCCTATCCCTATCCCTATTCCTATCCCTATCCCTATCCCTGTCCCTGTCCCTGTCCCTGTCCCTATCCCCATCCCTATCACTATCCCCTATCCCCTATCTCTTGCCTCTATTCCTACCCTCTACCCCATCCCTATCCCTATCCCTATCCCTATCCCTATCCCTATCCCTATCCCTATCCCTATCCCTATCCCTATCCCTATCCCTATCCCTATCCCTATTCCTATCCCTATCCCTATCCCTATCCCCTATCCCTATCCCTATCCCTATACCTATCCCTATCCCTATCCCTATCCCTATCCCATATCCCTATCCCTATCCCTCTCCCTCTCCCTATCCCCATCCCTATCCCTATCCCTATCCCTATCCCTATCCCTATTCCTATCCCTATCCCCTATCCCTATCCCTATCCCTATCCCTATCCCTATCCCTATCCCTATCCCTATCCCCATCCCCATCCCCATCCCTATCCCTATCCCCATCTCTATCCCTATCCCTACCCCTATCCCTATCCCCATCCCTATCCCTATCCCTATCCCATATCCCTATCCCTATCCCTATCCCTATCCCTGTCCCTGTCCCTGTCCCTATCCCCATCCCTATCACTATCCCCTATCCCCTATCTCTTGCCTCTATTCCTACCCTCTACCCCATCCCTATCCCCATCCCTATCCCTATCCCTATCCCATATCCCTATCCCTATCCCTATCCCTATCCCTGTCCCTGTCCCTGTCCCTATCCCCATCCCTATCACTATCCCCTATCCCCTATCTCTTGCCTCTATTCCTACCCTCTACCCCATCCCTATCCCTATCCCTATCCCTATCCCTATCCGTATCCCTATCCCCATCTCTATCCCTATCCCTATTCCTATCCCCTATCCCTATCCCTATCCCTATCCCTATCCCTATCCCTATCCCTATCCCTATCCCTATCCCTATCCCTATCCCTATCCCTATCCCTATCCCTATCCCTATCCCTATCCCCTATCCCTATCCCTATCCCTATCCCTATCCCTATCCCTATCCCTATCCCTATCCCTATCCCATATCCCTATCCCTATCCCTATCCCCATCTCTATCCCTATCCCTATTCCTATCCTCTATCCCTATCCCTATCCCTATCCCTATCCAAATCCCTATCCCTATCCCATATCCCTATCCCTATCCCTATCCCTATCCATATCCCTATCCCTATCCCTATCCCTATCCCTATCCCTATCCCTATCCCTATCCCTATCCCTATCCCTATCCCTATCCCTATCCCTATCCCTATCCCTATCCCTATAGCTATCCCTATCCCTATCCCTATCCCTGTCCCTGTCCCTATCCCCATCCCTATCACTATCCCCTATCCCCTATCCCTTGCCTCTATTCCTACCCTCTACCCCATCCCTATCCCTATCCCTATCCCTATCCCTATCCCTATCCCTATCCCTATCCCTATCCCTATCTCTATCTCTATCCCTATCGCCTATCCCTATCCCTATCCCTATCCCTATCCCTATCCCTATCCCTATCCCTATCCCTATCCCTATCCCTATCCCTATCCCATATCCATATCCCTATCCCTATCCCTATCCCTATCCCTATCCCTATCCCTATCCCTATCCCTATCCCTATCCCTATCCCTATCCCTATCCCTATCCCTATCCATATCCCTATCCCTATCCCTATCCCTATCCCTATCCCTATCCCTATCCCTATCCCTATCCCTATCCCTATCCCTATCCCTATCCCAGTCCCTATCCCCTATGCCCTATACCCTATCCCTTTCCTCTATTCCTACCCTCTACCCTCATCCCTATCCCTATCCCTATCCCTATCCCTATCCCTATCCCTATCCCTATCCCTATCCCTATCCCTATCCCTATCCCTATCCCTATCCCTATCCCTATCCCTATCCCTATCCCTATCCCTATCCCCTATCCCTATCCCTATCCCTATCCCTATCCCTATCCCTATCCCTATCTCTATCTCTATCCCTATCGCCTATCCCTATCCCTATCCCTATCCCTATCCCTATCCCTATCCCTATCCCTATCCCTATCCCTATCCCATATCCCTATCCCTATCCCTATCCCTATCCCTATCCCTATCCCTATCCCTATCCCTATCCCTATCCCTATCCCTATCCCTATCCCTATCCCTATCCCTATCCATATCCCTATCCCTATCCCTATCCCTATCCCTATCCCTATCCCTATCCCTATCCCTATCCCTATCCCTATCCCTATCCCTATCCCAGTCCCTATCCCCTATGCCCTATACCCTATCCCTTTCCTCTATTCCTACCCTCTACCCTCATCCCTATCCCTATCCCTATCCCTATCCCTATCCCTATCCCTATCCCTATCCCTATCCCTATCCCTATCCCTATCCCTATCCCTATCCCTATCCCTATCCCTATCCCTATCCCTATCCCTATCCCTATCCCCTATCCCTATCCCTATCCCCCTATCCCTATCCCTATCCCTATCCCTATCCCTATCCCTATCCCTATCCCTATCTCTATCTCTATCCCTATCGCCTATCCCTATCCCTATCCCTATCCCTATCCCTATCCCTATCCCTATCCCTATCCCTATCCCTATCCCT
>JAUNZM010002332.1:10000-56112 GCA_033459285.1 Clamator glandarius
TCCCCATGACCAAGGAGCGCGGGGGGGACCCTCCGGAGGGGGGGGGCGCTGCCCCCCGACCCCCCCAGCCCCATCGTGGAGCGACGCAAGAAACCCATCGTCCACCCGGCTGCGCCCGCCCCCCTACCCAAGGACTATGGTGAGGAGACCCCCCCCCCCCCGAGACCCCCCCAGGAAAAGGGACCCCCCAAAACCCCCCCATGGGGACAAGGACCCCCAAGACCTCCCCTCCCAGGGGGCCGGGAGTCCTGAGACCCCCCCCAAGAAAAAGGGACCCTTGAGACTCCCCCTCCCAGGGTACAGGGACCCCTGAGACACCCCTCCCTGGGGACAAGGACCCCCAGGACCCCCCCAAGGGAAAAGGGACCCCCGAGGCCCCCCCTCTCCCAGGGGACACGGACCCCTGAGAACCCCCCCTCCCAGGGGACAGGGACAATCAAGACACCCCCCAGGGAAAAGGGACCCCCCAGACCCCCCCCCCCCAGGGAAAAGGGACCCCCCCAGGACCCACCCAGGGGACAGGAACCCCCAAGACTCCCCACCCCATGGGGACAGGGACCCCCCCGAAACCCCCCCCCCCAACATGGGGACAGGGACCCTGAAGACCTCGCCTATGGGGACAGGGACCCCCTGAGACACCCCCCCAGAGAAAAGGAACCCTCGAGACCCCCCCTCAAGGAGACAAGGACCCCCAACAGGGACCCAATGGTGACTTGGACCCCCCCAAGACCCCTTTTGGGGATAGGGACCCCCGAGACCCCCCCCCACCATGGGGACAGGGACCTCCAAGACCTCCCCTATGGGTGCAGGGACCCCCCAGACTGCCCCCAGGGAAAAGGGACCCCCAGGCCCCCCCTCATGGATACAGGGACCCCCAACAGGGGCCCAATGGGGACAGGGACCCCCCCCCCAAGATCCCTTTTGGGCATAGGGACCCCTGAGACACCCCCTCATGGGGACAGGGACCCCCGAGACCCCCCCCACCATGGGGACAGGGATCCCCCAAGACCTCCCCTATGGGGACAGGGACCCCCCAGATCCCCCCAGGGAAAAGTAACCCCCCAGGCCCCCCCTCATGGATACAGGGACCCCCCAACAGGGGCCCAATGGGGACAGGGACCCCCCCCCCCAGATCCCTTTTGGGCATAGGGACCCCTGAGACACCCCCTCATGGGGACAGGGACCCCCGAGACCCCCCCCACCATGGGGACAGGGATCCCCCAAGACCTCCCCTATGGGGACAGGGACCCCCCCAGATCCCCCCAGGGAAAAGTAACCCCCCAGGCCCCCCCTCATGGATACAGGGACCCCCCAACAGGGGCCCAATGGGACAGGGACCCCCCCCCAAGATCCCTTTTGGGCATAGGGACCCCTGAGACACCCCGTCATGGGGACAGGGACCCCCGAGACCCCCCCCCACCATGGGGACAGGGACCCTTGAGACCCCCCCCCATGGGGACAGGGACCTCAGAGACCTCCCACGCTATGGGGACAGGGACCCCCAAGACCCCCCCCCAAGGGGATGAGGACCCCCCGAGAAACCCCCATGGGGACAGGGATCCCTGAGAGTCCCCCACCATGGGGACAGGGATCCCCGAGACCCCCCCCCACCATGGGGACAGGGACCCCCAAGACCTCCCCTATGGGGACAGGGACCCCCCAGACCCCTATGGGATCCCCAAGACCCACCCCTATGGGGACAGGGATCCCCGAGACCCTCCCCACCATGGGGACAGGGATCCCCGAGACCCCCCCCCCCACCATGGGGACAGGGACCCCCAAGACCTCCCCTATGGGTGCAGGGACCCCCCAGACTGCCCCTAGGGAAAAGGAACCCCCCAGGCCCCCCCCTCATGGATACAGGGACCCCCCAACAGGGACCCAATGGGGACAAGGACCCCCCCCCAAGACCCCTTTTGGGCATAGGGACCCCTGAGACACCCCCTCATGGGGACAGGGATCCCCGAGACCCACCCCTATGGGGACAGGGATCCCCGAGACCCTCCCCACCATGGGGACAGGGGCCCCCAAGACCTCCCCTATGGGGACAGGGACCCCCCAGACCCCCCCCAGGGAAAAGGAACCCCCCAGGCCCCCCCTCATGGATACAGGGACCCCCCAACAGGGACCCAATGGGGACAGGGACCCCCCCCCAAGACCCCTTTTGGGCATAGGGACCCCTGAGACACCCCCTCATGGGGACAGGGATCCCCGAGACCCACCCCTATGGGGACAGGGATCCCCGAGACCCTCCCCACTATGGGGACAGGGATCCCCGAGACCCCCCCCCACCATGGGGACAGGGACCCCCAAGACCTCCCCTATGGGGACAGGGACCCCCCAGACTGCCCCCAGGGAAAAGGGACCCCCAGGCCCCCCCTCATGGATACAGGGACCCCCCAACAGGGGCCCAATGGGGACAGGGATCCCCCCCCAAGACCCCTTTTGGGCATAGGGACCCCTGAGACACCCCCTCATGGGGACAGGGATCCCCGAGACCCCCCCCCACCATGGGGACAGGGATCCCCGAGACCCACCCCTCTGGGGACAGGGATCCCCAAGATCCCCCCCACCATGGGGACAGGGACCTCAGAGACCTCCCACGCTATGGCGTCAGGGACCCCCAAGACCCCCCCCCCCCCCCCCCAAGTGGATGGGGACCCCCCGAGAAACCCCCATGGGGACAGGGACCCCTGAGACGTCCCCTGGGGGCAGGGAACCCCGAAACCACACCCCCGACACCCCACATGTAGAGAGGGACCCCCCCAGGGATTCTCTGATGGCTAATATGGAGTTATGCCCCCCCCCCCATCCCCTCCTGTGCGCCTCATGTTCCTCCTATGTTCCCCACTCTGTGTCCCCATGTCCCCCCCATATCACCCCCATGTCCTCCCCATGTCCCCTCCCATGTCCCCGTGTCCCCCCATATCCTCTCCATTGTCCCCACCGTGTCCCCCCCATACCCCTCTGTGTCCCGCCATGTCCCCCCTTCCATGTCCCCATGTCCCCCTCATATCCTCTCCATTGCCCCCCCGTTGTCCCCCCCTCCATGTCCCCCCCATATCCCCCCTGTCCCCCACCATGTCCCCACCCCATGTCCCCCCTGTGTCCCCCCATGTCCCTGTGTCCCCCCCATGTCCTCCCATCCATGTCCCCATGTCCCCCCAATATCTCCCTCCACATCCCCTGCTCCATGTCCCCATGTCCCCCCTGTGTCCCCGCCATGTCCCCATGTCCCCCCATGCCCCTTTGTCCCCCTCCATGTGTCACCCCATGTCCCCGTGTCCCCCTCCATGTGTCCCCCCATGTCTCCATGTCCTCCCACGTCCCTATGCCGCCCATGTCCCCATGTCCCCCCATGTCCCCGTGTCCCCTTCCATGTCCCTGTGTCACCCTCCATGTGCCCCCCCGTGTCCCTATGCCCCCCATATCCCCGTGCCCCCCATGTCCCACTCCATGTGTCCCCCCATGTCCCCCCCATGACCCTGTGCCCCCCATGTCCCCGTGTCCCCCTCCATGTGTCCCCACCATGTCCCTGTGTCCCTCTCCATGTGTCCCCCCATGCCCCTGTGCCCCCCATGTCCCCGTGTCCCCCTCCATGTGTCCCCCCCATGTCTCCATGTCCCCCCACATCCCTATGCCCCCAATGTCCTTATGCCCCCCATGTCCCCGTGCCCCCCATGTCCCCCCATGTCCCTGTCCCCCCTATGTCCCCGTGCCCCCCTCCATGTGTCCCTCCCATGTCCCTGTGTCCCCCTCCATGTGTACCCCCATGTCCCCCCACATCCCTATGCCCCCAATGTCCCTATGCCCCCCATGTCCCCGTGCCCCCCATGTCCCCATGTCCCCTCCATGTGTCCCCATCATGTCCCCGTGTCCCCCTCCATGTGCCCCCCATGTCCCCATGTCCCCCCCGTGTCCCCATGTCCCCCCCCATGTCCCTATGCCTGCCATGTCCCCGTGTCCCCCTCCATGTGTCCCCACCATGTCCCCCTGTCCCCCTCCATGTGTCCCCCATGTCCCTGTGCCCCCCATGTCCCCGTGTCCCCCTCCATGTGTCCCCATCATGTCCCTGTGTCCCCCTCCATGTGTCCCCCCATGTCCCCATGTCCCCCCCATGTCCCTATGCCCCCCATGTCCCCGTGTCCCCCTCCATGTGTCCCCACCATGTCTCCGTGTCCCCCTCCATGTGTCCCCATCATGTCCCTGTGTCCCCCTCCATGTGTGTCCCCATGTCTCCCCATGTCCCTATGCCCCACCATGTCCCTGTGTCCCCCTCCATGTGTCCCCCCATGCCCCTGTGCCCCCCATGTCCCCGTGTCCCCCTCCATGTGTCCCCCCATGTCCCCATGTCCCCCCCATGTCCCTATGCCCCCCATGTCCCCGTGTCCCCCTCCATGTGTCCCCACCATGTCTCCGTGTCCCCCTCCATGTGTCCCCATCATGTCCCTGTGTCCCCCTCCATGTGTGTCCCCATGTCCCCCCATGTCCCTATGCCCCCCATGTCCCTGTGTCCCCCTCCATGTGTCCCCACCATGTCCCTGTGTCCCCCTCCATGTGTCCCCCCATGCCCCTGTGCCCCCCATGTCCCCGTGTCCCCCTCCATGTGTCCCCCCCATGTCCCTGTGTCCCCCTCCATGTGTCCCCCCCCATGTCCCTGTGTCCCCCTCCATGTGCACCCCCATGTCCCCCCACATCCCTATGCCCCCAACGTCCTTATGCCCCCCATGTCCCCGTGCCCCCCATGTCCCCCCATGTCCCTGTCCTCCCCATGTCCCCGTGTCCCCCTCCATGTGCACCCCCATGTCCCCCCACATCCCTATGCCCCCAATGTCCCTATGCCCCCCATGTCCCCTTGCCCCCCATGTCCCCTTGCCCCCCATGTCCCCCTCCATGTGTCCCCCCATGTCCCCATGTCCTCCCCATGTCCCCATGCCCCCCATGTCCCCGTGTCCCCCCCATGTCCCCATGTCCTCCCCATGTCCCCTTGCCCCCCATGTCCCCGTGTCCCCCCCATGTCCCCATGTCCCCCCCATGTCCCCATGCCCCCCATGTCCCCGTGTCCCCCCCATGTCCCCATGTCCCCCCCATGTCCCTATGCCCCCCATGTCCCCGTGTCCCCCCCATGTCCCCATGTCCTCCCCATGTCCCCTTGCCCCCCATGTCCCCGTGTCCCCTCCATGTCCCCATGTCCCCCCCATGTCCCCTTGCCCCCCATGTCCCCGTGTCCCCCCCATGTCCCCGTGTCCCCCCCATGTCCCCGTGTCCCCCCCATGTCCCCTTGCCCCCCATGTCCCCGTGTCCCCCCCATGTCCCCATGTCCCCCCCATGTCCCCTTGCCCCCCATGTCCCCGTGTCCCCCCCATGTCCCCATGTCCCCCCCATGTCCCTATGCCCCCCATGTCCCCGTGTCCCCCCCATGTCCCCATGTCCCCCCCATGTCCCCTTGCCCCCCATGTCCCCGTGTCCCCCCCATGTCCCCATGTCCCCCCCATGTCCCTATGCCCCCCATGTCCCCGTGTCCCCCCCATGTCCCCATGTCCCCCCCATGTCCCTATGCCCCCCATGTCCCCGTGTCCCCCCCATGTCCCCATGTCCCCCCCATGTCCCCTTGCCCCCCATGTCCCCGTGTCCCCCCCATGTCCCCATGTCCCCCCCATGTCCCCTTGCCCCCCATGTCCCCGTGTCCCCCCCATGTCCCCATGTCCCCCCCATGTCCCTATGCCCCCCATGTCCCCGTGTCCCCCCCATGTCCCCATGTCCCCCCCATGTCCCTATGCCCCCCATGTCCCCGTGTCCCCCTCCGTGTGTCCCCCCCACCATGTCCCCCTGTGCCCCCCGCCTCCCCGTGTCCCCCCCGCCCAGCGTTCACGTTCTTCGACCCGTCGGACTCTGCGTGCCGAGCGATCCTGCTGGACCCTCGCACCTCGGTCCCTCAGCTCTTCGCCATCCTGCGCCAGTGGGTGCCGCAGGTGCAGCACCGCGTGGACCTCATCGGCAACGAGGTGGGGGTCCGGGGGGTTTTGGGGGGGTCAGGGGGGCGGAGGGGTCTAGGTGAGTCTGGGACTTGCGGGGGGTCAGAGAAGGTCTTGGGGATCAGGGGGGTCTGGGGGTGCTGGGGGTTGGGGGAGTCAAGGAGGGTCTGGGGGGGGTCTTGGGGGTCAGGAGAGTCTTGGGGGGGCCTGGGGGGTCTGGGAGTTGGGGGGTCACGGAGAGTCTGGGGGTCTAGGGCTTTCTTGGGGGGCCTGGGGGTTGGGGGGGTCAGGAAGAGTCTGGGAGGTCTAGGGGTCTCAGGGGGTCTGGGGGTTGGGGAAGTCAAGGAGGGTCTGGGGGGGGTCTTGGGGGTCAGGAGAGTCTTGGGGGGCCTGGGGGGTCTGGGAGTTGGGGGGTCACGGAGAGTCTGGGGGTCTAGGGCTTTCTTGGGGGGTCTGGGGGTTGGGGGGTCAGGAAGAGTCTGGGAGGTCTAGGGGTCTCAGGGGGTCTGGGGGTTGGGGAAGTCAAGGAGGGTCTGGGGGGGGTCTTGGGGGTCAGGAGAGTCTTGGGGGGCCTGGGGGGTCTGGGAGTTGGGGGGTCACGGAGAGTCTGGGGGTCTAGGGGTGTCTTGGGGGGTCTGGGGGTTGGGGGGTCAAGGAGAGTCTGGGAGGTCTAGGGGTCTCAGGGGGTCTGGGGGTTGGGGAAGTCAAGGAGGGTCTGGGGGGGTCTTGGGGGTCAGGAGAGTCTTGGGGGGCCTGGGGGGTCTGGGAGTTGGGGGGTCACGGAGAGTCTGGGGGTCTAGGGCTTTCTCGGGGGGTCTGGGGGTTGGGGGGTCAGGGAGAGTCTGGGAGGTCTAGGGGTCTCAGGGGGTGCTGGGGGTTGGGGAAGTCAAGGAGGGTCTGGGGGGGGTCTTGGGGGTCAGGAGAGTCTTGGGGGGCCTGGGGGGTCTGGGAGTTGGGGGGTCACGGAGAGTCTGGGGGTCTAGGGGTGTCTTGGGGGGTCTGGGGGTTGGGGGGTCAAGGAGAGTCTGGGAGGTCTAGGGGTCTCAGGGGGTCTGGGGGTTGGGGAAGTCAAGGAGGGTCTGGGGGGGTCTTGGGGGTCAGGAGAGTCTTGGGGGGCCTGGGGGGTCTGGGAGTTGGGGGGTCACGGAGAGTCTGGGGGTCTAGGGCTTTCTCGGGGGGTCTGGGGGTTGGGGGGTCAGGGAGAGTCTGGGAGGTCTAGGGGTCTCAGGGGGTCTGGGGGTTGGGGAAGTCAAAGAGGGTCTGGGGGGGGTCTTGGGGGTCAGGAGAGTCTTGGGGGGCCTGGGGGGTCTGGGAGTTGGGGGGTCACGGAGAGTCTAGGGGTCTAGGGCTTTCTTGGGGGGTCTGGGGGTTGGGGGGTCAAGGAGAGTCTGGGAGGTCTAGGGGTCTCAGGGCGTCTGGGGGTTGGGGGGTCAAGGAGGGTCTGGGGGGGTCTTGGGGGTCAGGAGAGTCTTGGGGGGGCCTGGGGGGTCTGGGGGTTGGGGGGTCACGGAGAGTCTGGGGGTCTAGGGCTTTCTTGGGGGGTCTGGGGGTTGGGGGGTCAAGGAGAGTCTGGGAGGTCTAGGGGTCTCAGGGCGTCTGGGGGTTGGGGGGTCAAGGAGGGTCTGGGGGGGTCTTGGGGGTCAGGAGAGTCTTGGGGGGGCCTGAGGGGCCTGGGGGTTGGGAGGTCAGGGAGAGTCTGGGGGGTCTAGGGGTGGTCTCAGGGCGTCTGGGGGTTGGGGGGTCAAGGAGGGTTTAGGGGGTCTGGGGGGGTCTTGGGGGTCAGGAGAGTCTTGGGGGGGCCTGGGGGATCTGGGGGTTGGGGGATCAAGGAGAGTCTGGGGGGTCTAAGGGTGGTCTCAGGGCGTCTGGGGGTTGGGGGGTCAAGGAGGGTCTAGGGGGTCTGGGGGGGTCTTGGGGGTCAGGAGAGTCTTGGGGGGGCCTGAGGGGCCTGGGGGTTGGGAGGTCAGGGAGAGTCTGGGGGGTCTAGGGGTGTCTTGGGGGGTCTGGAGGTTGGGGGGTCAAGGAGGGTCTGGGGGGTCAGGGGGTTGGGGGTCAGGGATAGTCTGGGGGGTCTAGGGGGGGTCTTGGGGGCTCTGGGAGTTGGGGGGTGAGGGAGAGTCTGGGATGTCGGGGGGGTTGGGGGTTATGGGGGGTCAGGGGCGTTCGAGGGGTCTAGGGAAGTCTGGGGGTTAGGGGGTCAGAGAAGGTCTTGGGGGTCAGGAGGGTCTTGGAGGGTCTGGGGGGTCTGGAGGTTGGGGGGTCAGGGAGAGTCTGGGGGGTCTAGGGAGGGTCTTGGGGGTTCAAAGAGGGTCTGGGGGGTCAGGGGGCTGGGGTGTTAGGGGGGTTGGGGGGTAAGGGGGGGTATGGGGGGTCAGGGGAGCTCAAGGGGTCTAGAGAAGTCTGGGGGCTAGGGGGTCAGAGAAGGTCTTGGGGGTCAGGAGGGTCTTAGGGGGCCTGGGGGGGGTCTGGGGATTGGGGTGTCAGGGAGGATCTGGGGGGTCTGGTGATTCTGGGGGTTGGGGGCTCAGAGAAGGTCTTGGGGTCAGGAAGGTCTAGGGGGGTCTGGGAGGGTCTAGGGGCATCTGGGGATTGGGAGGTCGGAGAAGGTCTTGAGGATTGGGGGTTCTGGGGGTTGGGGGGTCAAGGAGGGTCTGGGGGGTCAGGGGGGTTAGGGAAGCTCTAGGGGGTTCTGGGGGTTGGGGGGTCAAGGAGGGTCTGGGGGTTCGGGGGGTTAGGGAGGCTCTAGGGGGTTCTGGGGGTTGGGGGGTCAAGGAGGGTCTGGGGGGTCGGGGGGTTAGGGAGGCTCTAGGGGGTTCTGGGGGTTGGGGGGTCAAGGAGGGTCTGGGGGTTCGGGGGGTTAGGGAGGCTCTAGGGGGTTCTGGGGGTTGGAGGTTCAGGGAAGATCTTGGGGGTCAGGGGGTCTAGGGGATCTGGGAGTTGGGAGGTCATGGGGATCTAAGGGGTCTGGGGGGGTCATGGAGGGTCTGGGGGGGCTGGGGGTTGGGGGGTCAGGGGGTCTATGGCGGGTCTAGGGGGTAATTGATGTGGAACTGGTGCAGAACTGGTGTGAACTGGTGCGAAACTGGTGTGGAACTGTGTGTAACTGGTGTGAACTGGTGCAGAACTGGTGTGAACTGGTGCGAAACTGGTGTGGAACTGTGTGTAACTGGTGTGAACTGGTGCAGAACTGGTGTGAACTGGTGTGAAACTGTGTGTAACTGGTGTGAACTGGTGTGAACTAGTGTGAAACTGGTGTGGAACTGTGTGTAACTGGTGTGAACTGGTGTGAACTGGTGTGAACTAGTGTGAACTAGTGTGAAACTGGTGTGGAACTGTTTGTAACTGGTGTGAACTGGTGTGAACTGGTGTGAACTAGTGTGAACTAGTGTGAAACTGGTGTGGAACTGTTTGTAACTGGTGTGAACTGGTGCAGAACTGGTGTGAACTGGTGTGGAACTGTTTGTAACTGGTGTGAACTGGTGTGAACTAGTGTGAAACTGGTGTGGAACTGTTTGTAACTGGTGTGAACTGGTGTGAACTAGTGTGAAACTGGTGTGGAACTGTTTGTAACTGGTGTGGAACTGGCGCAGAACTGGTGTGAACTAGTGTGAAACTGGTGTGAACTAGTGTGAAACTGGTGTGGAACTGTTTGTAACTGGTGTGAACTGGTGTGAACTGGTGTGAACTAGTGTGAAACTGGTGTGGAACTGTTTGTAACTGGTGTGAACTGGTGCAGAACTGGTGTGAACTAGTGTGAAACTGGTGTGGAACTGTTTGTAACTGGTGTGAACTGGTGTGAACTGGTGCGAAACTGGTGTGGAACTGTGTGTAACTGGTGTGAACTGTGCAGAACTGGTGTGAACTAGTGTTGAAACTGGTGTGGAACTGTTTGTAACTGGTGTGAACTGGTGTGAACTGGTGCGAAACTGGTGTGGAACTGTGTGTAACTGGTGTGAACTGGTGCAGAACTGGTGTGAACTAGTGTGAAACTGGTGTGGAACTGTTTGTAACTGGTGTGAACTGGTGTGAACTAGTGTGAAACTGGTGTGGAACTGTGTGTAACTGGTGTGGAACTGGTGCAGAACTGGTGTGGAACTGTTTGTAACTGGTGTGGAACTGGTGCAGAACTGGTGTGGAACTGTTTGTAACTGGTGTGGAACTGTGTGTAACTGGTGTGAACTGGTGCAGAACTGGTGTGAACTAGTGTGAAACTGGTGTGGAACTGTTTGTAACTGGTGTGAACTGGTGTGAACTGGTGCGAAACTGGTGTGAACTGTGTGTAACTGGTGTGAACTGGTGCAGAACTGGTGTGAACTAGTGTGAAACTGGTGTGGAACTGTTTGTAACTGGTGTGAACTGGTGTGAACTGGTGCGAAACTGGTGTGGAACTGTGTGTAACTGGGTGTGAACTGGCGCAGAACTGGTGTGAACTAGTGTGAAACTGGTGTGGAACTGTTTGTAACTGGTGTGGAACTGGCGCAGAACTGGTGTGAACTAGTGTGAAACTGGTGTGGAACTGTTTGTAACTGGTGTGAACTGGTGTGAACTGGTGCGAAACTGGTGTGGAACTGTGTGTAACTGGTGTGAACTGGTGCAGAACTGGTGTGAACTAGTGTGAAACTGGTGTGGAACTGTTTGTAACTGGTGTGGAACTGGCGCAGAACTGGTGTGAACTAGTGTGAAACTGGTGTGGAACTGTTTGTAACTGGTGTGGAACTGGCGCAGAACTGGTGCGGACCTGGTGTGTGACTGGGTGGAACTGGTGTGGAACTGGTGCAGAACTGGGTGTGACTGCGAAACTGGTGTGAACTGGTGCATAACTGGTGTGAACTGGTGCATAACTGGTGTGAACTGGTGCATAACTGGTGTGAACTGGTGCGGACCTGGTGTGAACTGATATGGAACTGGGTGTGACTGTGTAATTGGTGTGAACTGGTGCGGACCTGGTGTGAACTGATGCGGAACTGGGTGTGACGGTGTAACTGGTGTGAACTGGTGCAAAACTGGTGCGGAACTGGGTGTAACTGGTGTAACTGGGCAGATCCTGCGCCGCGGGTGCCACGTGGATGACCGGGACGGACTGACGGACATGACGCTGCTGCACTACGCGTGCAAGGCTGGAGCCCACGGCGTCGGTGGGTGGGGGCGTCCCCAGTCCCAGTGTCCCCAGTCCCAGTGTCCCCACATCCCCAGTGTCCCCAGATCCCAGTGTCCTCACATCTCCAATGTCCCCACATCCCAGTGTCCCCACATCCCCAGTGTCCCCACATCTCCAATGTCCCCAGATCCCAGTGTCCCCAGATCCCCGTGTCCCCACATCCCCGTGTCCCCACATCCCAGTATCACGTCTCCACCAGTGACTCCAGTCCCAGTGTCCCCACATCCCCAATATCCCCAGATCCCAGTGTCCCCAGATACCAGTATCCCCACATCCCCAATGTCCCCAGATCCCAGTGTCCCCAGATACCAGTATCCCCACATCCCCAATGTCACCAGATCCCAGTGTCCCAGATACCAGTATCCCCACATCCCCAATGTCCCCAGATCCCAGTGTCCCCACATCCCAGTATCACCTCTCCACCAGTGTCCCCAGGCCCAGTGTCCCCAGATCCCAGTATCACCCCTCCACCAGTGTCCCCAGTCCCAGTGTCCCCACATCCCCAATATCCCCAGATCCCAGTGTCCCCAGATACCAGTATCCCCACATCCCCAATGTCCCCAGATACCAGTGTCCCCAGATACCAGTATCCCCACATCCCCAATGTCCCCAGATCCCAGTGTCCCCACATCCCAGTATCACCTCTCCACCAGTGTCCCCAGTCCCAGTGTCCCCACATCCCAGTATCACGTCTCCACCAGAGTCCCCAGTCCCAGTATCCCCACATCCCAAATGTCCTCAGATCCCAGTGTCCCCAGATCCCAGTATCACCTCTCCACCAGTGTCCCCAGATCCCGATGTCCCCACATCCCAGTGTCCCCACGTCCCAGTATCACCTCTCCACCAGTGTCCCCAGGCCCAGTGTCCCCACATCTCCAATGTCCCCAGATCCCAGTGTCCCCACATCCCAGTATCACCTCTCCACCAGTGTCTCCAGTCCCAGTGTCCCCACATCCCAGTGTCCCCACGTCCCAGTATCACCTCTCCACCAGTGTCCCCAGTCCCAGTGTCCCCACATCCCAGTATCACCTCTCCATCAGTGTCCCCAGTCTCAGTGTCTCCACATCCCCAATGTCCCCAGATCCCAGTGTCCCCACATCCCAGTGTCCCCACATCCCAGTATCACCTCTCCACCAGTGTCCCCAGTCCCAGTGTCTCCACATCCCCAATGTCCCCACTCCCAATGTCCCCACTGACGATGTCCCCACTGGCGATGTCATCACTCCCAATGTCCCCATTCCCAGTGTCCCCACTCCCAATGCCCCCACTCCCAGTGTCCCCACTCCCAGTGTCCCCACTCCTAATGTCCCCACTCCCAGTGTCCCCACTCCCAATGTCCCATTCCCAGTGTCCCCACTCCCAATGTCCCCACTCCCAATGTCCCATTCCCAGTGTCCCCACTGGCGATGTCCCCACTCCCAATGTCCTCACTCCCAGTGTCCCCTCTCCCAGTGTCCCCACTGGCGATGTCCCCACTCCCAATGTCCCATTCCCAGTGTCCCCACTCCTAATGTCCCCACTCCCAGTGTCCCCACTCCCAATGTCCCATTCCCAGTGTCCCCACTCCCAATGTCCTCACTCCCAGTGTCCCATTCCCAGTGTCCCCACTCCCAGTGTCCCCACTCCCAATGTCCCATTCCCAGTGTCCCCACTCCCAGAGTCCCCACTCCCAATGTCCTCACTCCCAGTGTCCCACTCCCAGTGTCCCCACTCCTGATGTCCCCACTCCCAGTGTCCCCACTCCCAATGTCCCATTCCCAGTGTCCCCACTCCCAGTGTCCTCACTCCCAATGTCCTCACTCCCAGTGTCCCCACTCCCAGTGTCCCCACTCCCAGTGTCCCATTCCCAGTGTCCCCACTCCCAGAGTCCCCACTCCCAATGTCCCATTCCCAGTTTCCCCCTCCCAGAGTCCCCACTCCCAATGTCCCATTCCCAATGTCCCCACTCCCAATGTCCTTACTCCCAGTGTCCCCACTCCCAATGTCCCATTCCCAGTGTCCCCACTCCCAGTGTCCCCACTCCCAATGTCCCCACTCCCAGTGTCCCCACTCCCAATGTCCTTACTCCCAGTGTCCCCACTCCCAATGTCCCATTCCCAGTGTCCCCACTCCCAATGTCCTTACTCCCAGTGTCCCCACTCCCAATGTCCCATTCCCAGTGTCCCCACTCCCAATGTCCTTACTCCCAGTGTCCCCACTCCCAATGTCCCATTCCCAGTGTCCCCCCTCCCAATGTCCTCACTCCCAGAGTCCCCCCCGGCGGTGTCTTTCCCCCCGGTGTCCCCGTCGCCACCGTCGCCGTCCCCTCTCTCAGGGGACCCCGCGGCCGCCGTGCGGCTGTCGACGCGGCTGCTGGCGCTGGGGGGGGGACGTGACCCTGCGCAGCCGCTGGACGCACATGAACGCCCTGCACTACGCCGCCTACTTCGATGTCCCCGAGCTCATCCGCACCCTGCTCCGCGCCGCCGCCCCCCGCGGTGAGGGCACCCCCGCGACACGCCGGGGACACCAGCGGGGGACATCGGGGACCCTAACAGGGATTCCAGGGGCAGTAACGGGGACATCGGGGACACCAACGAAGACATCGGGGACCCTAACAGGGATACCGGGGACACTAACGGGGACATCGGGGACCCTAATGAGGACATCGGGGACCCTAACGGGGACATCGAGGGCACTAACGGGGATAGCGGGGACATTGGGGGCACTAATGGGGACATTGGGGGCACTAACGGGGACATCAGGGACACTAACGGGGACATCAGGGCCACGAATGGGAACACCAGGGGCAGTAACGGGGGCATCGGGGACCCGAACAGGGACACTGGGGATGCCAGCAGGGACATCTGGGACCCGCATGGGGACATCGGGGACAGTAACGGGGACATCGAGGACACCAACGGGGACATCGGGGACCCTAACAGGGATTCCAGGGGCAGTAACGGGGACACTGGGGACCCTAACAGGGATACCGGGGACCCTAATGAGGACATCGGGGACCCTAAGGGGGACATCAGGGGCACAAATGGGGACATCGGTGGCACTAACAGGGATATCGGGGACATTGGGGGCACTAATGGGGACATCGGGGACATCAGGGGCACGAATGGGGACATCGGGGACACTAACGGGGACATCAAGGCCACGAATGGGGACACCGGGGGCATTAACGGGGACACTGGGGACACTAACAGGGACATCAGGGACACTAACAGGGACATTGAGGGCACTAACAGGGACAGTGGGGGCACTAACGGGGACATGGAGGACACCAACAGGGACATTGAGGGCACTAACGGGGACATTGGGGGCCCAAACGAGGACATCAGGGGGCACTAACGGGGACATCGGGGACAATAATGGGGACATCAGGGGCACTAAATGGGACATCAGGGACCTTAATGGGGACATTGGTGGCATGAATGAGGACATCATTGGGGGCACTAATGGGGACATCAGGGACACTAACGGGGACATCAGGGCCACGAATCGAGACACCAGGGGCACTAACGGGGACATCGAGGGCACTAACAGGGACATTGGGGGCCTAAACAGGGACATCAAGGGGCACAAACGGGGACATTGAGGGCACTAATGGGGACGTGGGGGACCCTAATGGGGACATCAGGGGCACTGACGGGGACATCGGGGGCATGAACGGGGACATCAGGGACACCGGGGAGGATATGGGGGACCCTAATGGGGACATCAGGGGCACTGACGGGGACATCGAGGGCATGAACGGGGACATCAGGGACACCGGGGAGGATATCAGGGACCCTAATGAGGACATTGGGGTCCACTGGGGAAGGACATTGGGGTCCCCTGGAGAACGATATTGGGGTCTCCTGAGAAGGACATTGGGGTTCCTTTGTCACAGGACATTGGGGTCCCCTGGTAGAGGACATTGGGGTCCCCTGGGGAAGGACATTGGGGTCCCTTGGAGAAGGACATTGGAGTCCCTTGGGGGAGGATGTTGGGGTCCCCTGGGGAAGGACATTGGGGTCCCCTAGGGGAGGACATTGGGGTCCCTGGGGAATGACATTGGGGTCCCTTGGGGGAGGACATTGGGGTCCCTTGGAGAAGGACATTGGGGTCCCCTTGGGAAGGACATTGGGGTCCACCTGGTAGAGGACATTGGGGCCCCTGGGGAAGGATATTGGGGTCCCTGGGAAGGATTTTGGGATCCCCCAGTAGAGGACATTGGGGTCCCCTGGAGAAGGATCTTGGAGTTCCCTGGGTCATAGGACATTGGGGTCCCCTGGTAGAGGACACTGGGGTCCCCTGGGGGAGGACATCGGGGTCCCTGGGGAATGACATTGGGGTCCCCTGGGGAAGGACATTGGAGTCCCTTGGGGGAGGACATTGGGGTCCCTTGGAGAAGGACATTGGGGTCCCCTTGGGAAGGACATTGGGGTCCACCTGGTAGAGGACATTGGGGTCCCTGGGGAAGGACATTGGGGTCCCTGGGAAGGATTTTGGGATCCCCTGGTAGAGGACATTGGGGTCCCCTGGAGAAGGATCTTGGAGTTCCCTGGGTCACAGGACATTGGGGTCCCCTGGTAGAGGACATTGGGGTCCCCTGGGGGAGGACATCGGGGTCCCTGGGGAATGACATTGGGGTCCCCTGGGGAAGGACATTGGAGTCCCTTGGGGGAGGACATTGGGGTCCCTTGGAGAAGGACATTGGGGTCCCCTTGGGAAGGACATTGGGGTCCACCTGGTAGAGGACATTGGGGTCCCTGGGGAAGGACATTGGGGTCCCTGGGAAGGATTTTGGGATCCCCTGGTAGAGGACATTGGGGTCCCCTGGAGAAGGATCTTGGAGTTCCCTGGGTCACAGGACAGTGGGGTCCCCTGGTAGAGGACATTGGGGTCCCCTGGAGAAGGATCTTGGAGTTCCCTGGGTCACAGGACATTGGGGTCCCCTGGTAGAGGACATTGGGGTCCCCTGGGGGAGGACATCGGGGTCCCTGGGGAATGACACTGGGGTCCCCCGGGGAAGGACATTGGAGTCTCTTGGGGGAGGACATTGGGGTCCCTTGGAGAAGAACATTGGGGTCCCCTTGGGAAGGACATTGGGGTCCACCTGGTAGAGGACATTGGGGTCCCTGGGGAAGGACATTGGGGTCCCGTGGGTCACAGGACACTGGGGTCCCGGGGGTGGGGCTCAGGCCTGGGTGCCCATGTCTGTGGGGTCCCCCCCCCACGTGGTCCGTGCCTCAGTTTCCCCTCTCGCAGTTCTGCACTCGACCTGCAGCGACTTCAGCCACGGGACGGCCCTGCACATCGCGGCCTCCAACCTGTGTCTGGGCGCCGTGCGCTGCCTCCTGGAGCACGGGGCCGACCCCGCCCTGCGGGTACTGGGGGAACTGGGGGCACTGGGGGGCACTGGGGGACCCGCGGCGGAAGGGGGAGTCGGGACAGTGAGGGCATCGAGATACTGGGGGGACTGGGAGGGACTGGGGTGTAATGGGACATTGAGGGGATTGAGATACTGGGGGGACTGGGAGGGACTGGGGTGTAATGGGACATTGAGGGGATTGAGATACTGGGGGGACTGGGAGGGACTGGGGTGTAATGGGACATTGAGGGGATTGAGATACTGGGGGCACTGGGAGGGACTGGGGTGTAATGGGACATTGAGGGGATTGAGATGCTGGGGGGACTGGGGGGCACTGGGGGATCCACGCTGGAAGGGAGAGTCGGGATGTTGAGGGGATCAAGATACTGGGGGGACTGGGAGGGACTGGGGTGTAATGGGACATTGAGGGGATTGAGATGCTGGGGGGACTGGGAGGGACTGGGGGGCACTGGGGGATCCACGCTGGAAGGGAGAGTCGGGATGTTGAGGGGATCGAGATACTGGGGGGACTGGGAGGGACTGGGGTGTAATGGGACATTGAGGGGATTGAGATACTGGGGGGACTGGGGAGGCACTGGGGGATCCACGCTGGAAGGGAGAGTCGGGATGTTGAGGGGATCGAGATACTGGGGGGACTGGGGTGTAATGGGACATTGAGGGGATCGAGATACTGGGGGGACTGGGGTGTAATGGGACATTGAGGGGATTGAGATGCTGGGGGGACTGGGGTGTAATGGGACATTGAGGGGATCGAGATACTGGGGGGACTGGGGTGTAATGGGACATTGAGGGGATCGAGATACTGGGGGGACTGGGGTGTAATGGGTCATTGAGGGGATCGAGATACTGGGGGGACTGGGGTGTAATGGGTCATTGAGGGGATTGAGATACTGGGGGGACTGGGGTGTAATGGGACATTGAGGGGATCGAGATACTGGGGGGACTGGGGTGTAATGGGACATTGAGGGGATCGAGATACTGGGGGGACTGAGGTGTAATGGGACATTGAGGGGATCGAGATACTGGGGGGACTGGGGTGTAATGGGACATTGAGGGGATTGAGATACTGGGGGGACTGCGAGGGACTGGGGTGTAATGGGACATTGAGAGGATTGAGATACTGGGGGCACTGGGAGGGACTGGGGTGTAATGGGACATTGTGGGGATTGAGATGCTGGGGGGACTGGGAGGGACTGGGGGGCACTGGGGGATCCACGCTGGAAGGGAGAGTCGGGATGTTGAGGGCATCGAGATACTGGGGGGACTGGGAGGGACTGGGGTGTAATGGGACATTGAGGGGATTGAGATGCTGGGGGGACTGGGGGGCACTGGGGGATCCACGCTGGAAGGGAGTGTCGGGATGTTGAGGGGATCAAGATACTGGGGGGACTGGGAGGGACTGGGGTGTAATGGGACATTGAGGGGATTGAGATGCTGGGGGGACTGGGAGGGACTGGGGGGCACTGGGGGATCCACGCTGGAAGGGAGAGTCGGGATGTTGAGGGGATCGAGATACTGGGGGGACAGGGGTGTAATGGGACATTGAGGGGATTGAGATGCTGGGGGGACTGGGGTGTAATGGGACATTGAGGGGATCGAGATACTGGGGGGACTGGGGTGTAATGGGACATTGAGGGGATCGAGATACTGGGGGGACTGGGGTGTAATGGGACATTGAGGGGATTGAGATACTGGGGGGACTGGGGTGTAATGGGACATTGAGGGGATCGAGATACTGGGGGGACTGAGGTGTAATGGGACATTGAGGGGATCGAGATACTGGGGGGACTGGGGTGTAATGGGACATTGAGGGGATTGAGATACTGGGGGGACTGGGAGGGACTGGGGTGTAATGGGACATTGAGGGGATTGAGATACTGGGGGCACTGGGAGGGACTGGGGTGTAATGGGACATTGAGGGGATTGAGATGCTGGGGGGACTGGGAGGGACTGGGGGGCACTGGGGGATCCACGCTGGAAGGGAGAGTCGGGATGTTGAGGGGATCGAGATACTGGGGGGACTGGGAGGGACTGGGGTGTAATGGGACATTGAGGGGATTGAGATACTGGGGGAACTGGGGGGCACTGGGGGATCCACGCTGGAAGGGAGAGTCGGGATGTTGAGGGGATCGAGATACTGGGGGGACTGGGGTGTAATGGGACATTGAGGGGATTGAGATGCTGGGGGGACTGGGGTGTAATGGGACATTGAGGGGATCGAGATACTGGGGGGACTGGGGTGTAATGGGACATTGAGGGGATTGAGATACTGGGGGGACTGGGGTGTAATGGGACATTGAGGGGATCGAGATACTGGGGGGACTGGGGTGTAATGGGTCATTGAGGGGATCGAGATACTGGGGGGACTGGGGTGTAATGGGACATTGAGGGGATCGAGATACTGGGGGGACTGGGGTGTAATGGGACATTGAGGGGATTGAGATACTGGGGGGACTGGGGTGTAATGGGACATTGAGGGGATTGAGATACTGGGGGGACTGCGAGGGACTGGGGTGTAATGGGACATTGAGGGGATTGAGATGCTGGGGGGACTGGGAGGGACTGGGAGGCACTGGGGGATCCATGCTGGAAGGGAGAGTCGGGATGTTGAGGGGACCGAGATACTGGGGGGACTGGGGTGTAATGGGACATTGAGGGGATCGAGATACTGGGGGGACTGGGGTGTAATGGGACATTGAGGGGATCGAGATACTGGGGGGACTGGGGTGTAATGGGTCATTGAGGGGATTGAGATACTGGGGGGACTGGGGTGTAATGGGACATTGAGGGGATCGAGATACTGGGGGGACTGGGGTGTAATGGGACATTGAAGGGATCGAGATACTGGGGGGACTGAGGTGTAATGGGACATTGAGGGGATCGAGATACTGGGGGGACTGGGGTGTAATGGGACATTGAAGGGATCGAGATACTGGGGGGACTGAGGTGTAATGGGACATTGAGGGGATCGAGATACTGGGGGGACTGGGGTGTAATGGGACATTGAGGGGATTGAGATACTGGGGGGACTGCGAGGGACTGGGGTGTAATGGGACATTGAGGGGATTGAGATACTGGGGGCACTGGGAGGGACTGGGGTGTAATGGGACATTGTGGGGATTGAGATGCTGGGGGGACTGGGAGGGACTGGGGGGCACTGGGGGATCCACGCTGGAAGGGAGAGTCGGGATGTTGAGGGGATCGAGATACTGGGGGGACTGGGAGGGACTGGGGTGTAATGGGACATTGAGGGGATTGAGATGCTGGGGGGACTGGGAGGGACTGGGGGGCACTGGGGGATCCACGCTGGAAGGGAGAGTCGGGATGTTGAGGGGATCGAGATACTGGGGGGACAGGGGTGTAATGGGACATTGAGGGGATTGAGATGCTGGGGGGACTGGGGTGTAATGGGACATTGAGGGGATTGAGATACTGGGGGGACTGGGGTGTAATGGGACATTGAGGGGATCGAGATACTGTGGGGACTGGGGTGTAATGGGACATTGAGGGGATCGAGATACTGGGGGGACTGGGGTGTAATGGGACATTGAGGGGATTGAGATACTGGGGGGACTGGGGTGTAATGGGACATTGAGGGGATCGAGATACTGGGGGGACTGGGGTGTAATGGGACATTGAGGGGATTGAGATACTGGGGGGACTGGGGTGTAATGGGACATTGAGGGGATTGAGATACTGGGGGGACTGGGGTGTAATGGGACATTGAGGGGATCGAGATACTGGGGGGACTGGGGTGTAATGGGACATTGAGGGGATTGAGATACTGGGGGGACTGCGAGGGACTGGGGTGTAATGGGACATTGAGGGGATTGAGATACTGGGGGCACTGGGAGGGACTGGGGTGTAATGGGACATTGAGGGGATTGATATGCTGGGGGGACTGGGGGGCACTGGGGTGTAATGGGACATTGAGGGGATTGAGATGCTGGGGGGACTGGGAGGGACTGGGGGGCACTGGGGGATCCACGCTGGAAGGGAGAGTCGGGATGTTGAGGGGATCGAGATACTGGGGGGACAGGGGTGTAATGGGACATTGAGGGGATTGAGATGCTGGGGGGACTGGGGTGTAATGGGACATTGAGGGGATCGAGATACTGGGGGGACTGGGGTGTAATGGGACATTGAGGGGATTGAGATACTGGGGGGACTGGGGTGTAATGGGACATTGAGGGGATCGAGATACTGGGGGGACTGGGGTGTAATGGGACATTGAGGGGATTGAGATGCTGGGGGGACTGGGGTGTAATGGGACATTGAGGGGATTGAGATACTGGGGGGACTGGGAGGGACTGGGGTGTAATGGGACATTGAGGGGATTGAGATACTGGGGGGACTGGGAGGGACTGGGGGGCACTGGGGGATCCACGCTGGAAGGGAGAGTCGGGATGTTGAGGGCATCGAGATACTGGGGAGACTGGGAGGGACTGGGGTGCTGGGAGTTACTGGTGGGATTGGATTTGGGGGTGTCATGGAGTATTGGGAGTACTGGGATTTCTGGGAGGGGAAATGGGGTGCTGGGAGTTACTGGTGGGATTGGATTTGGGGGTGTCATGGAGTATTGGGAGTCCTGGGATTTCTGGGAGGGGAAATGGGGTGCTGGGGGTTACTGGGGGGGATTGGATTTGGGGGTGTCATGGAGTATTGGGAGTACTGGGATTTCTGGGAGGGGAAATGGCGTGCTGGGAGTTACTGGTGGGATTGGATTTGGGGGTGTCATGGAGTATTGGGAGTACTGGGATTTCTGGGAGGGGAAATGGGGTGCTGGGAGTTACTGGTGGGATTGGATTTGGGGGTGTCATGGAGTATTGGGAGTCCTGGGATTTCTGGGAGGGGAAATGGGGTGCTGGGGGTTACTGGGGGGGATTGGATTTGGGGGTGTCATGGAGTATTGGGAGTACTGGGATTTCTGGGAGGGGAAATGGGGTGCTGGGAGTTACTGGTGGGATTGGATTTGGGGGTGTCATGGAGTATTGGGGGTGCTGGGATGACGGGGAGTGGAAATGGGGTGCTGGGGGTTACTGGAGGGGATTGGATTTGGGGGTGTCATGGGGCATTGGGGGCTACTGGGGTGACTGGGAGTGGAAATGGGGTGCTGGGAGTTACTGGTGGGATTGGATTTGGGGGTGTTATGGAGTATTGGGAGTCCTGGGATTTCTGGGAGGGGAAATGGGGTGCTGGGGGTTACTGGGGGGGATTGGATTTGGGGGTGTTATGGAGTATTGGGAGTCCTGGGATTTCTGGGAGGGGAAATGGGGTGCTGGGGGTTACTGGGGGGGATTGGATTTGGGGGTGTCATGGAGTATTGGGAGTACTGGGATTTCTGGGAGGGGAAATGGGTTGCTGGGAGTTACTGGTGGGATTGGATTTGGGGGTGTCATGGAGTATTGGGAGTACTGGGATTTCTGGGAGGGGAAATGGGTTGCTGGGAGTTACTGGTGGGATTGGATTTGGGGGTGTCATGGAGTATTGGGGGTGCTGGGATGACGGGGAGTGGAAATGGGGTGCTGGGGGTTACTGGAGGGGATTGGATTTGGGGGTGTCATGGGGCATTGGGGGCTACTGGGGTGACTGGGAGTGGAAATGGTTGCTGGGAGTTACTGGTGGGATTGGATTTGGGGGTGTCATGGAGTATTGGGAGTCCTGGGATTTCTGGGAGGGGAAATGGGGTGCTGGGGGTTACTGGGGGGGATTGGATTTGGGGGTGTCATGGAGTATTGGGAGTCCTGGGATTTCTGGGAGGGGAAATGGGGTGCTGGGGGTTACTGGGGGGGATTGGATTTGGGGGTGTCATGGAGTATTGGGAGTCCTGGGATTTCTGGGAGGGGAAATGGGTTGCTGGGAGTTACTGGTGGGATTGGATTTGGGGGTGTCATGGAGTATTGGGGGTGCTGGGATGACGGGGAGTGGAAATGGGGTGCTGTGGGTTACTGGAGGGGATTGGATTTGGGGGTGTCATGGGGCATTGGGGGCTACTGGGGTGACTGGGAGTGGAAATGGTTGCTGGGAGTTACTGGTGGGATTGGATTTGGGGGTGTCATGGAGTATTGGGAGTCCTGGGATTTCTGGGAGGGGAAATGGGGTGCTGGGGGTTACTGGGGGGGATTGGATTTGGGGGTGTCATGGAGTATTGGGAGTCCTGGGATTTCTGGGAGGGGAAATGGGTTGCTGGGAGTTACTGGTGGGATTGGATTTGGGGGTGTCATGGAGTATTGGGAGTCCTGGGATTTCTGGGAGGGGAAATGGAGTGCTGGGGGTTACTGGGGGGGATTGGATTTGGGGGTGTCATGGAGTATTGGGAGTCCTGGGATTTCTGGGAGGGGAAATGGGTTGCTGGGAGTTACTGGTGGGATTGGATTTGGGGGTGTCATGGAGTATTGGGGGTGCTGGGATGACGGGGAGTGGAAATGGGGTGCTGGGGGTTACTGGAGGGGATTGGATTTGGGGGTGTCATGGGGCATTGGGGGCTACTGGGGTGACTGGGAGTGGAAATGGTTGCTGGGAGTTACTGGTGGGATTGGATTTGGGGGTGTCATGGAGTATTGGGAGTCCTGGGATTTCTGGGAGGGGAAATGGGGTGCTGGGGGTTACTGGGGGGGATTGGATTTGGGGGTGTCATGGAGTATTGGGAGTCCTGGGATTTCTGGGAGGGGAAATGGGGTGCTGGGGGTTACTGGGGGGGATTGAATTTGGGGGTGTCATGGAGTATTGGGAGTCCTGGGATTTCTGGGAGGGGAAATGGGGTGCTGGGAGTTACTGGTGGGATTGGATTTGGGGGTGTCATGGAGTATTGGGAGTCCTGGGATTTCTGGGAGGGGAAATGGGTTGCTGGGAGTTACTGGTGGGATTGGATTTGGGGGTGTCATGGAGTATTGGGAGTCCTGGGATTTCTGGGAGGGGAAATGGGGTGCTGGGAGTTACTGGTGGGATTGGATTTGGGGGTGTCATGGAGTATTGGGGGTGCTGGGATGATGGGGAGTGGAAATGGGGTGCTGGGGGTTACTGGAGGGGATTGGATTTGGGGGTGTCATGGGGCATTGGGGGCTACTGGGGTGACTGGGAGTGGAAATGGTTGCTGGGAGTTACTGGTGGGATTGGATTTGGGGGTGTCATGGAGTATTGGGAGTCCTGGGATTTCTGGGAGGGGAAATGGGTTGCTGGGGGTTACTGGGGGGGATTGGATTTGGGGGTGTCATGGAGTATTGGGAGTCCTGGGATTTCTGGGAGGGGAAATGGGTTGCTGGGAGTTACTGGTGGGATTGGATTTGGGGGTGTCATGGAGTATTGGGAGTCCTGGGATTTCTGGGAGGGGAAATGGGGTGCTGGGGGTTACTGGGGGGGATTGGATTTGGGGGTGTCATGGAGTATTGGGAGTCCTGGGATTTCTGGGAGGGGAAATGGGTTGCTGGGAGTTACTGGTGGGATTGGATTTGGGGGTGTCATGGAGTATTGGGAGTCCTGGGATTTCTGGGAGGGGAAATGGGGTGCTGGGGGTTACTGGGGGGGATTGGATTTGGGGGTGTCATGGAGTATTGGGAGTCCTGGGATTTCTGGGAGGGGAAATGGGGTGCTGGGGGTTACTGGGGGGGATTGGATTTGGGGGTGTCATGGAGTATTGGGAGTCCTGGGATTTCTGGGAGGGGAAATGGGTTGCTGGGAGTTACTGGTGGGATTGGATTTGGGGGTGTCATGGAGTATTGGGAGTCCTGGGATTTCTGGGAGGGGAAATGGGTTGCTGGGAGTTACTGGTGGGATTGGATTTGGGGGTGTCATGGAGTATTGGGGGTGCTGGGATGACGGGGAGTGGAAATGGGGTGCTGGGGGTTACTGGGGGGGATTGGATTTGGGGGTGTCATGGAGTATTGGGAGTCCTGGGATTTCTGGGAGGGGAAATGGGGTGCTGGGGGTTACTGGGGGGGATTGGATTTGGGGGTGTCATGGAGTATTGGGAGTCCTGGGATTTCTGGGAGGGGAAATGGGGTGCTGGGAGTTACTGGGGGGGATTGGATTTGGGGGTGTCATGGAGTATTGGGGGTGCTGGGATGACGGGGAGTGGAAATGGGGTGCTGGGGGTTACTGGAGGGGATTGGATTTGGGGGTGTCATGGAGTATTGGGGGTGCTGGGATGACGGGGAGTGGAAATGGGGTGCTGGGGGTTACTGGAGGGGATTGGATTTGGGGGTGTCATGGGGCATTGGGGGCTACTGGGGTGACTGGGAGTGGAAATGGTTGCTGGGAGTTACTGGTGGGATTGGATTTGGGGGTGTCATGGAGTATTGGGAGTCCTGGGATTTCTGGGAGGGGAAATGGTTGCTGGGAGTTACTGGTGGGATTGGATTTGGGGGTGTCATGGAGTATTGGGAGTCCTGGGATTTCTGGGAGGGGAAATGGGGTGCTGGGAGTTACTGGGGGGGATTGGATTTGGGGGTGTCATGGAGTATTGGGAGTCCTGGGATTTCTGGGAGGGGAAATGGGTTGCTGGGAGTTACTGGTGGGATTGGATTTGGGGGTGTCATGGAGTATTGGGAGTCCTGGGATTTCTGGGAGGGGAAATGGGTTGCTGGGAGTTACTGGTGGGATTGGATTTGGGGGTGTCATGGAGTATTGGGAGTCCTGGGATTTCTGGGAGGGGAAATGGGGTGCTGGGAGTTACTGGGGGGGATTGGATTTGGGGGTGTCATGGAGTATTGGGGGTGCTGGGATGACTGGGAGGGGAAATGGGGTGCTGGGGGTTACTGGGGGGGATTGGATTTGGGGGTGTCATGGAGTATTGGGAGTCCTGGGATTTCTGGGAGGGGAAATGGGTTGCTGGGGCTTATTGGTGGGGATTGGATTTGGGGGTGTCATGGAGTATTGGGGGTGCTGGGATGACTGGGAGTGGAAATGGGGTGCTGGGGCTTATTGGTGGGGCTTGGATTTGGGGGTGCCGTGGGCTACTGGGCTGACTGGGAGAGACTGGGGTACCGGGGGGGGGGGCATGGGAGAACTGGGCTCATGGGGGTGTTGGGAGGGTTTTTAGGATCTGGGGGGCGGGGGTCGGTCCCCCCAAAAAAAAAAAACTCCCCTGTGTCCCCCCCCCCCCCCTCTTTCAGAACAGCAAGGGGCAGGTGGCGGCCGAGGTGGTGCCGGACCCCACGGACATGGCACTGGACAAGGCGGAGGCGGCGCTGGCTGCGCGGGAGCTGCGGCAGCTGCTGCTGGACGCGGTGCCGCTGAGCTGCAGCCTCCCCCGCGTCACCCTCCCCAACTACGACAACCTCCCCGGGAACCTCATGCTGCTCTGCCTGGGCCTGCAGCTCGGGGACCGCGTCCGCATCGACGGCGGGAAGGTGAGGGGGTGGGGGACACACACCCCACACCCCCCCCCCCCCCAAAAAAAAAACCCGCCACATCGCAGCCCTGCAGCATCCCAGCTGCATCCAGCAGCATCCCAGCTCCATCCCACCTGCATCCCAGCTGCATCCCAGCTGCATCCCAGCTGCATCCTAGCTGCATCCCAGCTGCATCCCAGCTGCATCCCACCTGCATCCCAGTCGCATCCAGCAGCATCCCAGCTCCATCCTAGCTGCATCCCAGCTGCATCCTAGCTGCATCCCAGCTGCATCCCAGCTGCATCCCAGCTGCATCCTAGCTGCATCCCAGCTCCATCCTAGCTGCATCCCACCTGCATCCCAGTCGCATCCAGCAGCATCCCAGCTCCATCCAGTTGCATCCCACCTGCATCCTAGCTGCATCCCAGCTCCATCCAGTTGCATCCCACCTGCATCCTAGCTGCATCCCAGCTCCATCCTAGCTGCATCCCAGCTCCATCCCAGCTGCATCCAGCAGCATCCCAGCTCCATCCTAGCTGCATCCCAGCTGCATCCCAGCTGCATCCCAGCTCCATCGCAGCTGCATCCAGCAGCATCCCAGTCGCATCCAGCAGCATCCCAGCTCCATCCTAGCTGCATCCCACCTGCATCCCAGCTGCATCCCAGCTGCATCCCAGCTCCATCCTAGCTGCATCCCAGCTGCATCCTAGCTGCATCCCAGCTGCATCCCACCTGCATCCCACCTGCATCCCAGTCGCATCCAGCAGCATCCCAGCTCCATCCTAGCTGCATCCCAGCTGCATCCTAGCTGCATCCCAGCTCCATCCAGTTGCATCCCACCTGCATCCCAGCTGCATCCCAGCTCCATCCTAGCTGCATCCCAGCTGCATCCCAGTCGCATCCAGCAGCATCCCAGCTGCATCCTAGCTGCATCCCAGCTCCATCCTAGCTGCATCCCACCTGCATCCCAGTCGCATCCAGCAGCATCCCAGCTCCATCCCAGTCGCATCCAGCAGCATCCCAGCTGCATCCTAGCTGCATCCCAGCTCCATCCAGCTGCATCCCACCTGCATCCCAGTCGCATCCAGCAGCATCCCAGCTCCATCCAGTTGCATCCCACCTGCATCCTAGCTGCATCCCAGCTCCATCCCAGCTGCATCCAGCAGCATCCCAGCTCCATCCTAGCTGCATCCCAGCTGCATCCCAGTCGCATCCAGCAGCATCCCACCTGCATCCTAGCTGCATCCCAGCTGCATCCCAGCTGCATCCCAGCTCCATCCCAGCTGCATCCAGCAGCATCCCAGCTCCATCCTAGCTGCATCCCAGCTGCATCCCAGCTGCATCCCAGCTCCATCCCAGCTGCATCCAGCAGCATCCCAGTCGCATCCAGCAGCATCCCAGCTCCATCCTAGCTGCATCCCACCTGCATCCCAGTCGCATCCAGCAGCATCCCAGCTGCATCCAACCTGCATCCTAGCTGCATCCCACCTGCATCCCAGCTGCATCCCAGCTCCATCCCAGCTGCATCCAGCAGCATCCCAGCTCCATCCAGCTGCATCCCACCTGCATCCTAGCTGCATCCCAGCTCCATCCCAGCTGCATCCCAGCTCCATCCCAGCTGCATCCCACCTGCATCCCAGTCGCATCCAGCAGCATCCCAGCTCCATCCAGCTGCATCCCACCTGCATCCCAGTCGCATCCAGCAGCATCCCAGCTCCATCCAGCTGCATCCCACCTGCATCCTAGCTGCATCCCAGCTCCATCTCAGCTGCATCCAGCAGCATCCCAGTCGCATCCAGCAGCATCCCAGCTCCATCCCAGCTGCATCCAGCAGTATCCCAGCTGCATCCCAGCTCCATCCCAGCTGCATCCCAGCTGCATCCCAGCTCCATCCCAGCTGCATCCCAGCTCCATCCCAGCTCCATCCCAGCTGCATCCCAGCTCCATCCTAGCTGCATCCCAGCTGCATCCAGCAGCATCCCAGCTCTATCCTAGCTGCATCCCACCTGCATCCCAGCTGCATCCCACCTGCATCCCAGCTGCATCCAGCAGCATCCCAGCTCCATCCTAGCTGCATCCCACCTGCATCCCAGCTGCATCCCAGCTCCATCCCAGCTGCATCAAAGCTGCATCCCAGCTCCATCCCAGCTGCATCCCAGCTGCATCCTAGCTGCATCCCAGCTCCATCCAGCTGCATCCCACCTGCATCCTAGCTGCATCCCAGCTCCATCCCAGCTGCATCCCAGCTGCATCCTAGCTGCATCCCAGCTCCATCCTAGCTGCATCCCACCTGCATCCAGCAGCATCCCAGCTCCATCCTAGCTGCATCCCAGCTGCATCCCAGCTGCATCCCAGCTCCATCCAGCTGCATCCCAGCTCCATCCCAGCTGCATCCTAGCTGCATCCCAGCTCCATCCAGCTGCATCCCACCTGCATCCTAGCTGCATCCCAGCTCCATCCCAGCTGCATCCCAGCTGCATCCTAGCTGCATCCCAGCTCCATCCTAGCTGCATCCCACCTGCATCCCAGCTCCATCCTACCTGCATCCCAGCTGCATCCCACCTGCATCCCAGCTCCATCCAGCTGCATCCCAGCTCCATCCTAGCTGCATCCCACCTGCATCCCAGCTGCATCCCAGCTGCATCCCAGCTCCATCCCAGCTGCATCCCAGCTCCATCCCAGCTGCATCCCAGCTGCATCCCCGCTGCATCCAGCAGCATCCCAGCTGCATCCCAGCTGCATCCCAGCTCCATCCCAGCTGCATCCCAGCTGCATCCCAGCTGCATCCAGCAGCATCCCAGCTCCATCCAGCTGCATCCCACCTGCATCCCAGCTGCATCCCAGCTCCATCCCAGCTGCATCCCACCTGCATCCCAGTCGCATCCAGCAGCATCCCAGCTCCATCCAGCTGCATCCCACCTGCATCCCAGTCGCATCCAGCAGCATCCCAGCTCCATCCAGCTGCATCCCACCTGCATCCTAGCTGCATCCCAGCTCCATCTCAGCTGCATCCAGCAGCATCCCAGTCGCATCCAGCAGCATCCCAGCTCCATCCCAGCTGCATCCAGCAGTATCCCAGCTGCATCCCAGCTCCATCCCAGCTGCATCCCAGCTGCATCCCAGCTCCATCCCAGCTGCATCCCAGCTCCATCCCAGCTCCATCCCAGCTGCATCCCAGCTCCATCCTAGCTGCATCCCAGCTGCATCCAGCAGCATCCCAGCTCTATCCTAGCTGCATCCCACCTGCATCCCAGCTGCATCCCACCTGCATCCCAGCTGCATCCAGCAGCATCCCAGCTCCATCCTAGCTGCATCCCACCTGCATCCCAGCTGCATCCCAGCTCCATCCCAGCTGCATCAAAGCTGCATCCCAGCTCCATCCCAGCTGCATCCCAGCTGCATCCTAGCTGCATCCCAGCTCCATCCAGCTGCATCCCACCTGCATCCTAGCTGCATCCCAGCTCCATCCCAGCTGCATCCCAGCTGCATCCTAGCTGCATCCCAGCTCCATCCTAGCTGCATCCCACCTGCATCCAGCAGCATCCCAGCTCCATCCTAGCTGCATCCCAGCTGCATCCCAGCTGCATCCCAGCTCCATCCAGCTGCATCCCAGCTCCATCCCAGCTGCATCCTAGCTGCATCCCAGCTCCATCCCAGCTGCATCCCAGCTGCATCCTAGCTGCATCCCAGCTCCATCCTAGCTGCATCCCACCTGCATCCCAGCTCCATCCTACCTGCATCCCAGCTGCATCCCACCTGCATCCCAGCTCCATCCAGCTGCATCCCAGCTCCATCCTAGCTGCATCCCACCTGCATCCCAGCTGCATCCCAGCTGCATCCCAGCTCCATCCCAGCTGCATCCCAGCTCCATCCCAGCTGCATCCCAGCTGCATCCCCGCTGCATCCAGCAGCATCCCAGCTGCATCCCAGCTGCATCCCAGCTCCATCCCAGCTGCATCCCAGCTGCATCCCAGCTGCATCCAGCAGCATCCCAGCTCCATCCAGCTGCATCCCACCTGCATCCCAGCAGCATCCCAGCTCCATCCTAGCTGCATCCCACCTGCATCCAGCAGCATCCCAGCTCCATCCAGCAGCATCCCACCTGCATCCCAGCTGCATCCCAGCTCCATCCTAGCTGCATCCCAGCTGCATCCAGCAGCATCCCAGCTGCATCCCAGCTGCATCCCAGCTCCATCCTAGCTGCATCCCAGCTCCATCCAGCAGCATCCCACCTGCATCCCAGCTGCATCCCAGCTCCATCCAGCTGCATCCCACCTGCATCCCAGCTGCATCCCAGCTCCATCCTAGCTGCATCCCACCTGCATCCCAGCTGCATCCCAGCTGCATCCCAGCTCCATCCCAGCTGCATCCCAGCTGCATCCAGGAGCATCCCAGCTACATCCAGCAGCATCCCAACTCCATTCCAGCTCCATCCCAGCTCCATCCAGGAGCATACCAGCTACATCCAGCAGCATCCCAACTCCATTCCAGCTCCATCCAGCTCCATCCCAGCTCCATCCAACTCCATCCCAGCTCCATCCCAGCTCCATCCCAGCTCCATCCAGCTCCATCCAACTCCATCCCAGCTCCATCCCAACTCCATCCCAGCTCCATCCCAGCTCCATCCCAACTCCATCCAACTCCATCCCAGCTCCAGCTCCATCCCAGCTCCATCCAACTCCATCCCAGCTCCATCCCAGCTCCATCCAGCTCCATCCAACTTGATCCCAGCTCCATCCCAGCAGCATCCCAGCTCCATCCCAGCTCCATCCCAGCTCCATCCAGCTCCATCCAGCTCCATCCCAGCTCCATCCAACTCCATCCCAGCTCCATCCCAGCTCCATCCAACTCGATCCCAGCTCCATCCCAGCAGCATCCCAGCTCCATCCCAGCTCCATCCCAGCTCCATCCAGCTCCATCCCAGCTCCATCCCAGCAGCATCCCAGCTCCATCCCAGCTCCATCCCAGCTCCATCCAGCTCCATCCCAGCTCCGTCCCAGCTCCATCCAACTCCATCCCAGCTCCATCCCAACTCCATCCCAGCTCCATCCCAGCTCCATCCCAACTCCATCCAACTCCATCCCAGCTCCAGCTCCATCCCAACTCCATCCAACTCCATCCCAGCTCCATCCCAGCTCCATCCAGCTCCATCCAACTCGATCCCAGCTCCATCCCAGCTCCATCCCAACTCCATCCCAGCTCCATCCCAGCTCCATCCAGCTCCATCCCAGCTCCATCCAACTCCATCCCAGCTCCAGCTCCATCCCAGCTCCATCCAACTCCATCCCAGCTCCATCCCAGCTCCATCCAGCTCCATCCAACTCCATCCCAGCTCCATCCCAACTCCATCCCAGCTCCATCCAACTCCATCCCAGCTCCATCCCAGCTCCATCCCAACTCCATCCAGCTCCATCCCAGCTCCATCCAGCTCCATCCCAACTCCATCCCAGCTCTATCCCAGCTCCATGCCAGCTCCATCCCAGCTCCATAAAACTCCATCCCAACTCCATCCAGCTCCATCCCAGCTCCATCCCAGCTCCATCCAACTCCATCCCAGCTCCATCCAGCGCCATCCCAGCTCCATCCAGCTCCATCCCAGCTCCATCCCAACTCCATCCCAACTCCATCCAACTCCATCCCAACTCCATCCAGCTCCATCCCAGCTCCATCCAACTCCATCCCAGCTCCATCCCAGCTCCATCCCAGCTCCATCCAGCTCCATCCAGCTCCATCCCAGCTCCATCCAGCTCCATCCAACTCCATCCCAGCTCCATCCAGCTCCATCCAGCTCCATCCCAGCTCCATTCAGCTCCATCCCAGCTCCATTCAGCTCCATCCAACTCCATCCCAGCTCCATCCCAGCTCCATCCAGCTCCATCCAGCTCCATCCAGCTCCATCCCAGCTCCATCCCAGCTCCATCCAGCTCCATCCAGCTCCATCCAGCTCCATCCCAGCTCCATCCCAGCTCCATCCAACTCCATCCAGCTCCTTCCCAACTCCATCCAGCTCCATCCCAACTCCATCCCAGCTCCATCCAGCTCCATCCAGCTCCATCCCAACTCCATCCCAGCTCCATCCAGCTCCATCCATCTCCATCCCAGCTCCATCCAGCTCCATCCCACTCCATCCCAGCTCCATCCCAACTCCATCCCAACTCCATCCAGCTCCATCCAGCTCCATCCCAACTCCATCCCAGCTCCATCCAGCTCCATCCATCTCCATCCCAGCTCCATCCAGCTCCATCCCACTCCATCCCAGCTCCATCCAGCTCCATCCCAGCTCCATCCAGCTCCATCCAGCTCCATCCAGCTCCATCCCAACTCCATCCCAGCTCCATCCAGCTCCATCCATCTCCATCCCAGCTCCATCCAGCTCCATCCCAACTCCATCCCAGCTCCATCCAGCTCCATCCCAGCTCCATCCCAACTCCATCCCAGCTCCATCCAGCTCCATCCCAACTCCATCCAGCTCCATCCAGCTCCATCCAGCTCCATCCAGCTCCATCCCAACTCCATCCCAGCTCCATCCATCTCCATCCCAGCTCCATCCAGCTCCATCCCACTCCATCCCAGCTCCATCCAGCTCCATCCAACTCCATCCAGCTCCATCCCAACTCCATCCAGCTCCATCCCAACTCCATCCAGCTCCATCCCAGCTCCATCCAGCTCCATCCAACTCCATCCAGCTCCATCCCAACTCCATCCAGCTCCATCCCAGCTCCATCCAGCTCCATCCCAGCTCCATCCCAACTCCATCCCAGCTCCATCCAGCTCCATCCAGCTCCATCCATCTCCATCCCAGCTCCATCCAACTCCATCCAGCTCCATCCCAACTCCATCCAGCTCCATCCCAGCTCCATCCAGCTCCATCCCAGCTCCATCCCAACTCCATCCCAGCTCCATCCAGCTCCATCCCAACTCCATCCAGCTCCATCCAGCTCCATCCAGCTCCATCCCAACTCCATCCCAGCTCCATCCATCTCCATCCCAGCTCCATCCAGCTCCATCCCACTCCATCCCAGCTCCATCCAGCTCCATCCAACTCCATCCAGCTCCATCCCAACTCCATCCAGCTCCATCCCAGCTCCATCCAGCTCCATCCCAGCTCCATCCCAACTCCATCCCAGCTCCATCCAGCTCCATCCCAACTCCATCCAGCTCCATCCAGCTCCATCCAGCTCCATCCCAACTCCATCCCAGCTCCATCCATCTCCATCCCAGCTCCATCCAGCTCCATCCCACTCCATCCCAGCTCCATCCAGCTCCATCCAACTCCATCCAGCTCCATCCCAACTCCATCCAGCTCCATCCCAACTCCATCCAGCTCCATCCCAGCTCCATCCAGCTCCATCCAACTCCATCCAGCTCCATCCCAACTCCATCCAGCTCCATCCCAGCTCCATCCAGCTCCATCCAGCTCCATCCCAGCTCCATCCAGCTCCATCCAGCTCCATCCCAGCTCCATCCCAGCTCCATCCAGCTCCATCCAGCTCCATCCAGCTCCATCCAGCTCCATCCCAGCTCCATCCCAACTCCATCCAGCTCCATCCCAGCTCCATCCAGCTCCATCCAACTCCATCCAGCTCCATCCCAACTCCATCCAGCTCCATCCCAGCTCCATCCAGCTCCATCCCAGCTCCATCCAGCTCCATCCAGCTCCATCCCAGCTCCATCCAGCTCCATCCAGCTCCATCCCAGCTCCATCCCAGCTCCATCCAGCTCCATCCCAGCTCCATCCAGCTCCATCCAGCTCCATCCCAGCTCCATCCCAACTCCATCCAGCTCCATCCCAGCTGCACCCACAGCGCCCCAGGCAGCGCTGGGGACCCTGTGTGGAGATGCAGCCACGCGGGATTTGGGGGGTTAGGGGTTTGGGGGGGCAAGATTTTGGGGTTCAGGGAGGATTTGGGGGTTCAGGGGAGGATTTGGAGTTCAGGCAGGATTTGGGGTGCAGGAGGTTTGGGATGGAGGGACGATTTTGGGGTTCAGAGTTGGATTTTGGTGTTGGGGATGGATTTGGGGGTTGGATTTTGGGGTTGGGGTTGGATTTTGGGGTTCAGGGTTGGATTTTTGGGTCCAGGGTTGGATTTTTTTGGTGCGGGCTTGGATTTTGGGGTTGGGGATGGATTTTGGGGTTGGATTTTAGGGTTGGGGTTGGATTTTGACATCCAGTGTTGGATTTTGGGGCCCAGGGTTGGAATTTGGGGTGCAGGGTTGGATTTCGGGGTTGGATTTTGGGGTTCAGGGTTGGATTTTGAGGTGCAGGGTTGGATTTCGGGGTTGGATTTGGGGGTTCAGGGTTGGATTTTGGGGTGCAGGGTTGGATTTCAGGGTTGGATTTTGGGGTTCAGGGTTGGATTTGGGGGTTTGGGGGTTGGATTTTGGGGTGCAGGGTTGTATTTTGGGGATGGATTTTGGGGTTCAGGGTTGGATTTTGGGGTTGAGGGTTGGATTTTGGGGTTTGGGGGTTGGATTTTGGGGTTGGATTTTGAGGTCCAGTGTTGGATTTTGGGGTTCAGGGTTGGATTTTGGGGTTGGATTTTGGGGTTCAGGGTTGAATTTTGGGGTCGAGGGTTGGATTTTGGGGTTCAGGGTTGGATTTCGGGGTTGGATTTGGGGGTTCAGGGTTGGATTTTGGGGTGCAGGGTTGGATTTCGGGGTTGGATTTTGGGGTTCAGGGTTGGATTTTGGGGTGCAGGGTTGGATTTTGGGGTGCAGGGTTGTATTTTGGGGTTGGATTTTGGGGTTGAGGGTTGGATTTTGGGGTTTGGGGGTTGGATTTTGGGGTTGGATTTTGAGGTCCAGTGTTGGATTTTGGGGTTCAGGGTTGGATTTTGGGGTTGGATTTTGGGGTTCAGGGTTGAATTTTGGGGTCGAGGGTTGGATTTTGGGGTTCAGGGTTGGATTTCGGGGTTGGATTTGGGGGTTCAGGGTTGGATTTTGGGGTGCAGGGTTGGATTTCAGGGTTGGATTTTGGGGGTCCAGGGTTAGATTTTGGGGTGCAGGGTTGGATTTTGGGGTGCAGGGTTGTATTTTGGGGTTGGATTTTGGGGTTGAGGGTTGGATTTTGGGGTTTGGGGGTTGGATTTTGGGGTTGGATTTTGAGGTCCAGTGTTGGATTTTGGGGTTCAGGGTTGGATTTTGGGGTTGGATTTTGGGGTTCAGGGTTGAATTTTGGGGTCGAGGGTTGGATTTTGGGGTTCAGGGTTGGATTTCGGGGTTGGATTTGGGGGTTCAGGGTTGGATTTTGGGCGTGCAGGGTGTGATTTCAGGGTTGGATTTTGGGGGTCCAGGGTTAGATTTTGGGGTGCAGGGTTGGATTTTGGGGTGCAGGGTTGTATTTTGGGGTTGGATTTGGGGGTTGAGGGTTGGATTTTGGGGTTTGGGGGTTGGATTTTGGGGTTGGATTTTGAGGTCCAGTGTTGGATTTTGGGGTTCAGGGTTGGATTTTGGGGTTGGATTTCGGGGTTCAGGGTTGAATTTTGGGGTCGAGGGTTGGATTTTGGGGTTCAGGGTTGGATTTCGGGGTTGGATTTGGGGGTTCAGGGTTGGATTTTGGGGTGCAGGGTTGGATTTCAGGGTTGGATTTTGGGGGTCCAGGGTTAGATTTTGGGGTGCAGGGTTGGAATTTGGGGTGCAGGGTTGTATTTTGGGGTTGGATTTGGGGGTTGAGGGTTGGATTTTGGGGTTTGGGGGTTGGATTTTGGGGTTGGATTTTGAGGTCCAGTGTTGGATTTTGGGGTTCAGGGTTGGATTTTGGGGTTGGATTTCGGGGTTCAGGGTTGAATTTTGGGGTCGAGGGTTGGATTTTGGGGTTCAGGGTTGGATTTCGGGGTTGGATTTGGGGGTTCAGGGTTGGATTTTGGGGTGCAGGGTTGGATTTCGGGGTTGGATTTTGGGGTTCAGGGTTGGATTTTGGGGTGCAGGGTTGGATTTTGGGGTGCAGGGTTGTATTTTGGGGTTGGATTTTGGGGTTGAGGGTTGGATTTTGGGGTTTGGGGGTTGGATTTTGGGGTTGGATTTTGAGGTCCAGTGTTGGATTTTGGGGTTCAGGGTTGGATTTTGGGGTTGGATTTTGGGGTTCAGGGTTGAATTTTGGGGTCGAGGGTTGGATTTTGGGGTTCAGGGTTGGATTTCGGGGTTGGATTTGGGGGTTCAGGGTTGGATTTTGGGGTGCAGGGTTGGATTTCGGGGTTGGATTTTGGGGTTCAGGGTTGGATTTTGGGGTGCAGGGTTGGATTTTGGGGTGCAGGGTTGTATTTTGGGGTTGGATTTTGGGGTTGAGGGTTGGATTTTGGGGTTTGGGGGTTGGATTTTGGGGTTGGATTTTGAGGTCCAGTGTTGGATTTTGGGGTTCAGGGTTGGATTTTGGGGTTGGATTTTGGGGTTCAGGGTTGAATTTTGGGGTCGAGGGTTGGATTTTGGGGTTCAGGGTTGGATTTCGGGGTTGGATTTGGGGGTTCAGGGTTGGATTTTGGGGTGCAGGGTTGGATTTCAGGGTTGGATTTTGGGGGTCCAGGGTTAGATTTTGGGGTGCAGGGTTGGATTTTGGGGTGCAGGGTTGTATTTTGGGGTTGGATTTGGGGGTTGAGGGTTGGATTTTGGGGTTTGGGGGTTGGATTTTGGGGTTGGATTTTGAGGTCCAGTGTTGGATTTTGGGGTTCAGGGTTGGATTTTGGGGTTGGATTTTGGGGTTCAGGGTTGAATTTTGGGGTCGAGGGTTGGATTTTGGGGTTCAGGGTTGGATTTCGGGGTTGGATTTGGGGGTTCAGGGTTGGATTTTGGGCGTGCAGGGTGTGATTTCAGGGTTGGATTTTGGGGGTCCAGGGTTAGATTTTGGGGTGCAGGGTTGGATTTTGGGGTGCAGGGTTGTATTTTGGGGTTGGATTTGGGGGTTGAGGGTTGGATTTTGGGGTTTGGGGGTTGGATTTTGGGGTTGGATTTTGAGGTCCAGTGTTGGATTTTGGGGTTCAGGGTTGGATTTTGGGGTTGGATTTCGGGGTTCAGGGTTGAATTTTGGGGTCGAGGGTTGGATTTTGGGGTTCAGGGTTGGATTTCGGGGTTGGATTTGGGGGTTCAGGGTTGGATTTTGGGGTGCAGGGTTGGATTTCGGGGTTGGATTTTGGGGGTCCAGGGTTAGATGTTGGGGGTCGGGGTCGGATTTTGGGGGTTGGATTTCAGGGTTGGATTTTGGGGTTCAGGGCTGGGTTGGGGGGGGTTGGGGGTGCGTCTGAGGTTTCGGGGTGCCCCCCCCAGGAGGGGACGCTGCGTTTCTGCGGCACCACGGCCTTCGCCAGCGGCCAGTGGGCCGGGGTGGAGCTGGACGAGCCCGAGGGCAAGAACGACGGCAGCGTGGGCGGCGTCCGCTACTTCATCTGCCCCCCCCAAGCAGGGTAGGTCCTTACTGGGCCATACTGGGCCGTACTGGTCTGTACTGGGCCATACTGGGCTGTATGGGCCCCTCCGGCTTCGTCCTGGGCCCTCCTGGCACCCACTGGGCCATACTGGGCCGTATTGGACTGCACTGGGCTGCCTCGGCCCTTACTGGTCCGTAGTGGAATGCACTGGGCCGTACTGGGCCATACCGGTCCATATTGGTCCCTACCGGTCCCTTCTGGTTTGTACTGGGCCGTACTGGGCCATACTGGACTGCACTGGTCCCTATTGGTCCCTATCAGTCCCTTCTGGACTGTACTGGGCCATACTGGGCCCTCCAGGTCCATACTGGGCTATATTGGTCCCTATCAGTCCTTTCTGGTCTGTACTGGGCCATACTGGGCCATACTGGTCCCCTCCTGGTCTGTACTGGGCCCTCCTGGTCCCTCCTGGTCTGTACTGGGCCATACTGGGCCATACTGGTCCCTCCTGGTCTGTACTGGGCCCTCCTGGTCCCTCCTGGTCTGTACTGGGCCGTACTGGGCCATACTGGGCCGTACTGGGCTGTACTGGGCCGTACTGGGCTGTATGGGCCCCTCCGGCTTCGTCCTGGGCCCTCCTGGCACCCACTGGGCCATACTGGGCCGTATTGGACTGCACTGGGCTGCCTCGGCCCTTACTGGTCCGTAGTGGAATGCACTGGGCCGTACTGGGCCATACCGGTCCATATTGGTCCCTACCGGTCCCTTCTGGTTTGTACTGGGCCGTACTGGTCTGGACTGGACCCTACTGGACTGCACTGGTCCATATTGGTCCCTATCAGTCCCTTCTGGACTGTACTGGGCCATACTGGGCCCTCCAGGTCCATACTGGGCTATATTGGTCCCTACCACTCCCTTCTGGTCTGTACTGGGCCATACTGGTCCCTCCTGGTCTGGACTGGGCCATACTGGACTGCACTGGTCCATATTGGTCCCTACCAGTCCCTCCTGGTCTGTACTGGGCCATACTGGGCCCTAGTGATCCCTCCTGGTCTGTACTGGTCCATATTGGTCCCTACTGGTCTCTCCTGGTCCATACTGGTCCATATTGGTCCCTACTGGTCTCTCCTGGTCTGTACTGGACCATATTGGTCCCTACTGGTCCCTCCTGGTCTGTACTGGGCCATATTGGTCCCTACTGGTCTCTCCTGGTCTGTACTGGGCCATATTGGTCCCTACTGGTCTCTCCTGGTCTGTACTGGGCCATATTGGTCCCTACTGGTCTCTCCTGGTCCATACTGGTCCATATTGGTCCCTACTGGTCTCTCCTGGTCCATATTGGTCTCTACTGGTCTCTCCTGGTCCATACTGGTCCATATTGGTCCCTACTGGTCTTTCCTGGTCTATACTGGTCCATATTGGTCCCTACTGGTCTCTCCTGGTCTGTACTGGGCCATATTGGTCCCTACTGGTCTCTCCTGGTCCATACTGGTCCATATTGGTCCCTACTGGTCTCTCCTGGTCTGTACTGGTCCATATTGGTCCCTACTGGTCTCTCCTGGTCCATACTGGTCCATATTGGTCCCTACTGGTCTTTCCTGGTCTATACTGGTCCATATTGGTCCCTACTGGTCTCTCCTGGTCTGTACTGGTCCATATTGGTCCCTACTGGTCTCTCCTGGTCTGTACTGGGCCATATTGGTCCCTACTGGTCTCTCCTGGTCTGTACTGGGCCATATTGGTCCCTACTGGTCTCTCCTGGTCCATACTGGTCCATATTGGTCCCTACTGGTCTCTCCTGGTCTGTACTGGTCCATATTGGTCCCTACTGGTCTCTCCTGGTCCATACTGGTCCATATTGGTCCCTACTGGTCTCTCCTGGTCTATACTGGTCCATATTGGTCCCTACTGGTCTCTCCTGGTCCGTACTGGGCCATATTGGTCCCTACTGGTCTCTCCTGGTCTGTACTGGGCCATACTGGACTGCACTGCTCCATATTGGTCCCTACTCATTCATACTGGTTCTTACTGGTCTGTTCTGGTCCCTACTGCACCTTACTGCTTTGTACTGGTCCATACTGGTCTATATTGGTTCCTACTGGTCCCTCCTGCTCTGTACTGGTCCATACTGAACTGCACTGGTCCATATTGGTTCCTACTGGTCCTTCCTGGTCTGTACTGGTTCTTACTGGTCTGTGCTGGTCCTTCCTGGTCTTTACTGATCCATATTGGTCCCTACTGATTCATACTGGTTCTTACTGGTCTGTACTGGTCCTTCCTGGTCTGTACTGGTTCTTACTGGTCTGTGCTGGTCCTTCCTGGTCTTTACTGATCCATATTGGTCCCTACTGATTCATACTGGTTCTTACTGGTCTGTACTGGTTCTTACTGGTCTGTGCTGGTCCTTACTGGTCTGTACTTGTTCTTACTGGTCTGTGCTGGTCCTTACTGGTCTTTACTGATCCATATTGGTCCCTACTGATTCATACTGGTTCTTACTGGTCTGTGCTGGTCCTTACTGGTCTGTACTTGTTCTTACTGGTCTGTGCTGGTCCTTACTGGTCTTTACTGATCCATATTGGTCCCTACTGATTCATACTGGTTCTTACTGGTCTGTACTGGTCCTTACTGGTCTGTACTGGTCCTTACTGGTCTGTACTGGTCCTTCCTGGTCTTTACTGATCCATATTGGTCCCTACTGGTTCCTACTGGTCTGTACTGGGCCCTGCTGCTCTGTACCGGTCTGTAGTGTTCCCTGTTGGTCTGTACTGGTCCTTACTGGTCTGTACTGGTCCATACTGGTCTGATCCCTTCTTCCCGCAGGCGTCTTCGCCTCCGTCTCCAAGATCTCGAAGGCTGAGGAGCAGCCGGCGCCGCCGTCCCCCCCCCCCCAGCCCCCCCGCTCGGCCCCCCCCAAAGAGGCGCAAGGACAAGAGAGGTATGGGGGGACCCCCAATTTGAGGACCCACCAACCCCCCCCCCCCTCCAATTTGGGGACCCCCCACAGACACCCCCAAACCTGCCCCCCCCCAATTAGGGACCCCCAGACACCCCCAAACTTGCCCCCCCCCAATTTGGGGAACCCCAGACACCCCCATACTTGCCCCCCCCCCAATTAGGGACCCCCAGACACCCCAAACTTGCCCCCCCCAATTTAGGGAACCCCAGACACCCCCAAACCTGCCCCCCCCCCCAATTTGGGGACCCCAGACACCCCCAGCCTGCCCTCCCCCCAATTAGGGAACCCCAGACACACCTGCCCCCCCCCAATTAGGGAACCCCAGACACACCCAAACCTGCCCCCCCCCAATTAGGGACCCCCAGACACCCCAAACTTGCCCCCCCCAATTAGGGAACCCCAGACACCCCCAAACCTGCCCCCCCCCCCCCAATTTGGGGACCCCAGACACCCCCAGCCTGCCCCCCCCCCAATTAGGGAACCCCAGACACACCCAAACCTGCCCCCCCCCAATTAGGGAACCCCAGACACCCCAAACTTGCCCCCCCCAATTAGGGAACCCCAGACACCCCCAAACTTGCCCCCCCCAATTAGGGAACCCCAGACACCCCCAAACCTGCCCCCCTCAATTAGGGAAGCCCAGACACCCCCAAACCTGCTCCCTCCCCCAATTAGGGACCCCCAGACACCCCCAAACTTGCCCCCCCCAATTTGGGGACCCCAGACACCCCCAAACCTGCCCCCCCCCCAATTTGGGGAACCCCAGACACCCCCAAACTTGCCCCCCCCAATTAGGGAACTCCAGACACGCCCAAACTTGCCCCCCCCAATTAGGGAACCCCAGACACCCCCAAACTTGCCCCCTCCCCAATTAGAGAACCCCAGACACCCCCAAACCTGCCCCCTCGCCAATTAGAGAACCCCAGACACCCCCAAACCTGCCCCCTCCAATTTGGGGACCCCCAGACACACCCAAACCCGCCCCCCCCCAATTAGGGACCCCCAGACACCCCCAAACTTGCCCCCCCCAATTAGGGAACCCCAGACACCCCCAAACCTGCTCCCTCCCCCCATTAGGGACCCCCAGACACACCCAAACCTGCCCCCCCCAATTAGCGACCCCCAGACACCCCCAAACTTGACCCCCCAATTTGGGGAACCCCAGACACCCCCAAACTTGACCCCCCAATTAAGGAACCCCAGACACCCCCAAACCTGCCCCCCCCAATTAGCGACCCCCAGACACCCCCAAACTTGCCCCCCCAATTAGGGAACCCCAGACACCCCCAAACCTGCTCCCTCCCCCAATTAGGGACCCCCAGACACCCCCAAACTTGCCCCCCCCAATTAGGGAACCCCAGACACCCCCAAACCTGCCCCCTCGCCAATTAGAGAACCCCAGACACCCCCAAACCTGCCCCCTCCAATTTGGGGACCCCACACCCCCAGACACCCCCAAACCTGCCCCCCCCAATTAGGGGAACCCCAGACACCCCCAAACCTGCCTCCCCCCAATTAGGGAACCCCAGACACCCCCAAACCTGCCCCCCCCCAATTAGGGACCCCCAGACACCCCCAAACCTGCCCCCCCCAATTAGGGATCCCCAGACACCCCCAAACCTGCCCCCCCCAATTTGGGGACCCCCAGACACCCCCAAACCTGCCCCCCCCCAATTTGGGGATCCCCAGACACCCCCATACCTGCCCCCCCCAATTAGGGAACCCCCAGACACCCCCAAACCTGCCCCCCCCCCCAATTAGGGACCCCCAGACACCCCCAAACCTGCCCCCCCCAATTTGGGGACCCCCAGACACCCCCAAACCTGCCCCCCCCCAATTAGGGAACCCCAGACACCCCCAAACCTGCCCCCCCCCCCAATTAGGGACCCCCAGACACCCCCAAACCTGCCCCCCCCCAATTTGGGGACCCCCAGACACCCCTAAACCTGCCCCCCCCCAATTAGGGAACCCCAGACACCCCCAAACCTGCCCCCCCCCAATTTGGGGACCCCCAGACACCCCCAAACCTGCCCCCCCCCCCAATTTGGGGACCCCCAGACACCTCCAAGCTTGCTCCCCCCCAATTTGGGGATCCCAGACACCCCCCCCAAACCTGCTCCCTCCCCCAATTAGGGAACCCCAGACACCCCCAAACTTGCCCCCCCCCCCAATTTGGGGACCCCAGACACCCCCCCCAAACCTGCTCCCTCCCCCAATTAGGGACCCCCAGACACCCCCAAACCTGCCCCCCCCCAATTTGGGGACCCCCAGACACCCCCAAACCTGCCCCCATACTGGTCCATACTGGTCCATACTGGACTGTACTGGTCCATACTGATCTGTACTGGTCCATACTGTTCTGTACTGGTCCATACTGGTTCATACTGGTCCATACTGATCCATACTGATCCATACTGGTCCGTACTGGTCTGTACTGGTCCATACTGATCTGTACTGGTCCATACTGGTCTATACTGTTCCATACTGGTTTGTACTGGTCCGTACTGGTTTGTACTGGTCCATATGTTCTGTACTGGTCCATACTGGTCTATACTGTTCCATACTGGTCTGTACTGGTCCATACTGATCCGTACTGGTCCATACTGTTCTGTACTGGTCCATACTGGTCTATACTGTTCCATACTGGTCTGTACTGGTCCATACTGTTCCGTACTGGTCTGTGCTGTTCCATACTGGTCCATACTGGTTCATACTGTTCCATACTGATCCATACTGGTCCATACTGATCCGTACTGGTCCATACTGTTCCATACTGGTCTGTACTGGTCCGTACTGGTCTGTACTGGTCCATACTGATCCATACTGGTCCATACTGTTCTGTACTGGTCCATACTGGGCTATACTGTTCCATACTGGTCTGTACTGGTCCATACTGTTCCATACTGGTCCATACTGGTTCATACTGTTCCATACTGATCCATACTGGTCCATACTGATCCGTACTGGTCCATACTGTTCCATACTGGTCTGTACTGGTCCGTACTGGTCTGTACTGGTCCATACTGATCTGTACTGGTCCATACTGTTCTGTACTGGTCCATACTGGGCTATACTGTTCCATACTGGTCTGTACTGGTCCATACTGGACTGTACTGGTCCATACTGTTCTGTACTGGTCCATACTGGTTCATACTGTTCCATACTGATCCATACTGGTCCATACTGATCCGTACTGGTCCATACTGTTCCATACTGGTCTGTACTGGTCCGTACTGGTCCGTACTGGTGGTTTCTCCGCGCAGGGTCCCGTCAGCGGCCCGTGGCCTGGCTGGACCGCGATGGCCGCCGGGTGGCACCGGGGGACGCGGTGCTGGTGGCCGGACAGCGCCCCGGCCGAGCCCGCTTCTACGGGCGCACCGACTTCGCCCCCGGTGAGAGGGACCCCCCCAAACCATGGGACCCCCCCAAACCATGGGACCCCCCTGGGATCACCCCCCAAACCATGGGACCCCCCCTGGGATCCTCCCCAAACTATGGGACCCCCCCCCTTCCCTGCGACCCCCCTCAAACCATGGGACCACCACCCCTCGAGACCCCACCAAACCATGGGACCCCCCTGGGATCACCCCCCAAACCATGGGATACCCCCACCCCCGGGAACCCCCAAACCATAGGACCCCCCCCCCCGGGAACCTCCCAAACCATGGGACCCACCCAGGACCCCCCCAAACCATGGGACACCCCTGGGATCACCCCCCCAAACCATGGGACCCCCCCCCCCTTCCCTGGGACCCCCCTCAAACCATGGGACCCCCCCCCTCGAGACCCCACCAAACCATGGGACTCCCCTGGGATCACCCCCCAAACCATGGGATACCCCCACCCCCGGGAACCCCCAAACCATAGGACCCCCCCCCCGGGAACCTCCCAAACCATGGGACCCACCCAGGACCCCCCCAAACCATGGGACACCCCTGGGATCACCCCCCCAAACCATGGGACCCCCCCCCCCTTCCCTGGGACCCCCCTCAAACCATGGGACCCCCCCCCTCGAGACCCCACCAAACCATGGGACCCCCCTGGGATCACCCCCCAAACCATGGGATACCCCCACCCCCGGGAACCCCCAAACCATAGGACCCCCCCCCCCGGGAACCTCCCAAACCATGGGACCCGCCCAGGACCCCCCCAAACCATGGGACCCCCCTGGGATCCTCCCCAAACTATGGGACCCCCCCCCTTCCCTGGGACCCCCCCTCAAACCATGGGACCCCCCCCCCCTCGAGACCCCACCAAACCATGGGACCCCCCTGGGATCACCCCCCCAAACCATGGGATACCCCCACCCCCGGGAACCCCCAAACCATAGGACCCCCCCCCCGGGAACCTCCCAAACCATGGGACCCACCCAGGACCCCCCCCAAACCATGGGACCCCCCTGGGATCACCCCCCCAAACCATGGGACCCCCCCTGGGATCCTCCCCAAACTATGGGACCCCCCCCCTTCCCTGGGACCCCCCTCAAACCATGGGACCCCCCCGCCCTCGAGACCCCACCAAACCATGGAACCCCCCTGGGATCACCCCCCAAACCATGGGATACCCCCACCCCCGGGAACCCCCAAACCATAGGACCCCCCCCCCCGGGAACCTCCCAAACCATGGGACCCACCCAGGACCCCCCCCAAACCATGGGACCCCCCTGGGATCACCCCCCCCAAACCATGGGACCCCCCTAGGATCCTCCCCAAACTATGGGACCCCCCTCCCTTCCCTGGGACCCCCCTCAAACAATGGGACCCCCCCCCCTCGAGACCCCACCAAACCATGGGACCCCCCTGGGAACCCCCCCCCCAAACCATGGGATACCCCCACCCCCGGGAACCCCCAAATCATAGGACCCCCCCCCCGGGAACCTCCCAAACCATGGGACCCGCCCAGGACCCCCCCCAAACCATGGGACCCCCCCTGGGATCCTCCCCAAACTATGGGACCCCCCCCCCCTTCCCTGGGACCCCCCTCAAACCATGGGACCCCCCCCCCCTCGAGACCCCACCAAACCATGGGACCCCCCTGGGATCACCCCCCAAACCATGGGATACCCCCACCCCCGGGAACCCCCAAATCATAGGACCCCCCCCCCCGGGAACCTCCCAAACCATGGGACCCGCCCAGGACCCCCCCAAACCATGGGACCCCCCTGGGATCCTCCCCAAACTATGGGACCCCCCCCCCCTTCCCTGGGACCCCCCTCAAACCATGGGACCCCCCCCCCCTCGAGACCCCACCAAACCATGGGACCCCCCTGGGATCACCCCCCAAACCATGGGACCCCCCTGGGATCACCCCCCAAACCATGGGACACTCCCCCCCCCCCGGGATCCCCCAAACCATAGGACTCCCCCCCCCGGGAACCTCCCAAACCATGGGACCCGCCCAGGACCCCCCCAAACCATGGGACCCCCCCTGGGATCACCCCCCAAACCATGGGACCCCCCCCGGGATCCCCCAAACCATAGGACTCCCCCCCCCGGGAACCTCCCAAACCATGGGACCCGCCCAGGACCCCACCAAACCATGGGACCCTCCTGGGATCACCCCCCAAACCATGGGACACCCCCCCACCCCCGGGATCCCCCAAACCATAGGACCCCCCCCCAGGAACCTCCCAAGCCATGGGACCCACCCAGGACCCCCCCAAACCATGGGACCCACCCCTCCCGAGACCCCACCAAACCATGGGACCCCCTGGAATTCCCCTCCAAACCATGGGACCCCCCCTGGGATCACCCCCTAAACCATGGGACACCCCCCCCCCCCCAGGATCCCCCAAACCATGGGACTTCCCCCCGGGACACCCCCAAACAATAGGACCCCACTGGGATCCTCCCCAAACTATGAGACCCCCCCCCCGGGACCCCACCAAACATTGGGACCCCCCCGGGACCCCACCAAACCATGGGACCCCCCCTGGGGACCCCCCCCAAACCATGGGACCCACCCCCCCC
>JAUNZM010002333.1:0-10190 GCA_033459285.1 Clamator glandarius
CCTTTTTGGGGGGGTCCGATTCCCTTCTGGGGTGTCTGAGTCCTTTTTGGGGTGTCTGAGTCCTTTTGGGGGGTCTCTGGGTCCCTTTGGGGGTGTCTGAGTCCCTTTGGGGGGGGTCTGGGCCCCTTTTGGGGGGGGTCTGAGTCCCTTTGGAGGTGTCAGAGTACCTTTTGGGGGGGTGTCTGAGTCCTTTTGGGGGTGTCTGAGTCTTTTTGGGGGTCTCTGGGTCCCTTTGGGGGTGTCCGAGTCCCTTTGGGGGGGGTCTGGGCCCCTTTTGGAGGGGTCTGAGTTCCTTTGGGGGTGTCTGAGTCCCTTTGGGGGTGTTTGAGTCCCTTTTGGGGGGCTCTGAGTCCCTTTGGGGTGTCTGAGTCCCTTTTTGGGGGGGTCCGATTCCCTTCTGGGGTGTCTGAGTCCCTTTTGGAGGTGTCTGAGTCCCTTTTTTGGGGGCGTCTGAGTCCCTTTTGGGGGTGTCTGAGTCTCTTTGGGGGGGTCTGAGTCCCTTTTTGGGGGTGTTCCGAGTCCCTTTTGGGGGGGTCTGAGTCCTTTTTGGGGTGTCCGAGTCCCTTTTTTGGGGGTGTCTGAGGCCCTTTGGGGGTGTCTGAGTCCCTTCTGGGGTGTCTGAGTCCCTTTTTGGGGAGCTCTGAGTCCCTTAGGAGGTGTCTGAGTCCCTTTTTGGGGGTGTCTGAGTCCCTTTTCGGGGTGTCCGAGTCCCTTTTTGGGGGTGTCCGAGTCCCTTTGGGGGTGTCTGAGTCCCTTTTGGGGTGTCTGAGTCCCCTTTTTGGGGGTGTCTGAGTCCCTTTTTGGGGATGTCTGAGTCCTTTTCGGGGGTGTCCGAGTCCCTTTGGGGGTGTCCGAGTCCCTTTTGGGGGTGTCAGAATCCCTTTTTGGGGGGTGTCTGAGTCCCTTTTGGGGGGGTCCGATTCCCTTCTGGGGTGTCTGAGTCCTTTTTGGGGTGTCTGAGTCCTTTTGGGGGGTCTCTGGGTCCCTTTGGGGGTGTCTGAGGCCCTTTGGGGGGGTCTGGGCCCCTTTTGGGGGGGGTCTGAGTCCCTTTGGAGGTGTCCGAGTCCCTTTTTGGGGTGTCTAAGTCCCTTCTGGGGTGTCTGAGTCCCTTTTTGGGGAGCTCTGAGTCCCTTAGGAGGTGTCTGAGTCCCTTTTGGGGGGGGTCTGAGTCCCTTTTGGGGGTGTCTGAGTCCCTTTCGGGGTGTCCGAGTCCCTTTGGGGGTGTCTGACTCCCTTTTGGGGGGGTCTGAGTCCCTTTTTGGGAGTGTCTGAGTCCCTTTTGGGGGTGTCTGAGTCCCTTTTTGGGGGTTGTCTGAGTCCCTTTTTGGGGGGTGTCTGAGTCCCTTTTGGGGGTGTCTGAGTCCTTTTCGGGGTGTCCGAGTCCCTTTGGGGGTGTCTGAGTCCCTTTTTGGGGGGGGTCTGAGTCCCTTTTTGGGGGTGTCTGAGTCCTTTTTGGGGTGTCTGAGTCCTTTTTGGGGTTTCTGGGTCCCTTTGGGGGTGTCTGAGTCCCTTTGGGGGGGTCTGAGTACCTTTTGGGGGGGTCTGAGTCCCTTTTGGGGTGTCTGAGTCCCTCTTGGGGGCGTCTGAGTCCCTCTTGGGGGGGTCTGAGTCCCTTTTTGGGGGTGTCTGAGTCCCTTTTTGGGGTTGTCTGAGTCCCTTTTTGGGGGTGTCTGAGTCCCTTTTCGGGGTGTCCGAGTCCCTTTGGGGGTGTCTGAGTCCCTTTTGGGGGGGTCTGAGTCCCTTTTTGGTGTGTCTGAGTCCCATTTTGGGGCATTTTGGGGGTGTCTGAGTCCCTTTGGAGGTGTCTGAGTCCCTTTTGGGGTGTCTGAGTCCCTTTTTGGGGGGCTCTGAGTCCCTTAGGAGGTGTCTGAGTCCCTTTTGGGGGTGTCTGAGTCCTTTTCGGGGTGTCCGAGTCCCTTTGGGGGTGTCTGAGTCTCTTTTGGGGTGTCTGAGTCCCTTTTTGGGGGTGTCTGAGTCCCTCTTGGGGGGGTCTGAGTTCCTTTGGAGGTGTCTGAGTCCCTTTGGAGGTGTTCGAGTCCCTTTTTGGGGGTGTCTGAGTCCCTTTTTGGGGGTGTCTGAGTCCCTTTTGGGGTGTCTGAGTCCCTTTTTGGGGTTGTCTGAGTCCCTTTTGGGGGGGTCCGATTCTGTTCTGGGGTGTCTGAGTCCTTTTTGGGGGTATCTGGGTCCCTTTGGGGGTGTCTGAGTCCCTTTGGGGGGGTCTGGGCCCCTTTTGGGGGGGTCTGAGTCCCCTCTTGGGGGGGGGCCTGAGTTCCTTTGGGGGTGTCTGAGTCCCTTTGGGGGTGTCTGAGGCCCTTTGGGGGTGTCTGAGTCCCTTCTGGGGTGTCTGAGTCCCTTTTTGGGGGGCTCTGAGTCCCTTTTGGGGGTGTCTGAGTCCTTTTCGGGGTGTCCGAGTCCCTTTTGGGGGGCTCTGAGTCCCTTTTTGGGGGTGTCTGAGTCCCTTTGGGGGGGTCTGAGTACCATTTGGGGGTGTCTGAGTCCCTTTTGGGGGGGTCTGAGTCCCTTTTAGGGGGTGTCTGAGTCCTTTTTGGGGGTGTCTGAGTCCTTTTTGGGGTGTCTGAGTCCTTTTTGGGGTTTCTGGGTCCCTTTGGGGGTGTCTGAGTCCCTTTGGAGGTGTCTGAGTCCCTTTTGGGGTGTCTGAGTCCCTTTTTGGGGGGCTCTGAGTCCCTTAGGAGGTGTCTGAGTCCCTTTGGGGGTGTCTGAGTCCCTTTTGGGGTGTCTGAGTCCCTTTTTGGGGGTGTCTGAGTCCCTCTTGGGGGGGGTCTGAGTCCCTTTTTGTTGGTGTCTGAGTCCCTTTGGAGGTGTTCGAGTCCCTTTTTGGGGGTGTCTGAGTCCCTTTGGGGGTGTCTGAGTCCCTTCTGGGGTGTCTGAGTCCCTTTTTGGGGGCTCTGAGTCCCTTAGGAGGTGTCTGAGTCCCTTTTGGGGTGTCAGAATCCCTTTTTGGGGGTGTCTGAGTCCCTTTTGGGGGGGTCCGATTCCTTTCTGGGGTGTCTGAGTCCTTTTTGGGGTGTCTGAGTCCTTTTTGGGGGTCTCTGGGTCCCTTTGGGGGTGTCTGAGTCCCTTTGGGGGGTCCTGGCCCCTTTTGGGGGGGGGCTCTGAGTCCCTTTGGAGGTGTCCGAGTCCCTTTTTGGGGGTGTCTGAGTCCCTTCTGGGATGTCTGAGTCCCTTTTGGAGGGGGTCTGAGTCCCTTTTGGGGGTGTCCGAGTCCCTTTTTGGGGGTGTCTGAGGCCCTTTGCGGGTGTTTGAGTCCCTTCTGGGATGTCTGAGTCCCTTAGGAGGTGTCTGAGTCCCTTTTTGGGGGTGTCTCAGTCCCTTTTCGAGGGGGTCTGAGTCCCTTTTTGGGGGTGTCTGAGTCCCTTTAGGAGGTCTGAGTCCCTTTTTGGGGGTGTCTGAGTCCCTTTTGGGGGTGTCTGAATCCCTTTTTGGGGGTGTCTGAGTCCCTTTTGGGGGGGTCAGATTCCCTTCTGGGGTGTCTGAGTCCTTTTTGGGGTGTCTGAGTCCTTTTTGGGGGTCTCTGGGTCCCTTTGGGGGTGTCTGAGTCCCTTTGGGGGGGTCCGGGCCCCTTTTGGGGGGGCTGAGTCCCTTTGGAGGTGTCTGAGTATCTTTTGGGGGGGTCTGAGTCCCTCTTGGGGGGAGCCTGAGTTCCTTTGGGGGGGTCTGAGTCTCTTAGGAGGTGTCCGAGTCCCTTTTTGGGGTTGTCTGAGGCCCTTTGGGGGTGTCTGAGTCCCTTCTGGGGTGTCTGAGTCCCTCTTTGGGGGGCTCTGAGTCCCTTTTGGGGGTGTCTGAGTCCTTCTCGGGGTGTCCGAGTCCCTTTGGGGGTGTCTGAGTCCCTTTTGGGGGGTCTGAGTCCCTTTTGGGGGTGTCTGAGTCCTTTTTGGGGTGTCTGAGTCCTTTTTGGGGGTCCCTGGGTCCCTTTTGGGGGGGGTGTCTGAGTCCCTTTGGGGGTGTCTGAGTCCCTTTTGGGGGCTCTGAGTCCCTTTTGGTGTGGGTGTCTGAGTCCCTTTTTGGGGGGGTCTGAGTCCCTTTTGGGGGGGTCCGATTCCCTTCTGGGGTGTCTGAGTCCCTTTTGGGGGGGTCTGAGTCCCTCTTGGGGGTGCCTGAGTCCCTTTGGGGGTGTCTGAGTCCCTCTTGGGGGGGTCTGAGTCCCTTTTGGGGGGCTCTGAGTCCCTTTGGAGGTGTCTGAGTCCCTTTGGGGGGGTGTCCGAGTCCCTTTTTGGGGGTGTCAGAGTCCCTTTGGGGGGGTCAGAGTCCTTTTTGGGGGGTCTGAGTCCCTTTTTGGGGGGTCTGAGTCCTTTGGGGGTGTCTGAGTCCCTTTTTGGGGGGGTCTGAGTCCCTTTTGAGAGTGTCTGAGTCTCTTTGGGGGTGTCTGGGTCCCTTTTTGGGGGTGTCCGAGTCCCTTTTTGGGGGGGGGTCTGAGTCCTTTTGGGGGTGTCCGAGTCCCTTTTTGGGGGGGTCTGAGTCCTTTTGGGGGTGTCCGAGTCCCTTTTTGGCGGGGTCTGAGTCCTTTTGGGGGGTCTGAGTCCTTTTGGGGGTGTCCGAGTCCCTTTTTGGGGGGGTCTGAGTCCTTTTGGGGGTGTCCGAGTCCCTTTTTCGGGGGGTCTGAGTCCTTTTGGGGGGTCTGAGTCCCTTTTGGGGGGGTCTGAGTCCCTTTTTGGGGGTGTCTGAGTCCTTTTGGGGGGTCTGAGTCCCTTTTGGGGGGGTCTGAGTCCCTCTTGGGGGGGTCTGAGTCCCTTTTTGGGGGTGTCCGAGTCCCTTTTTGGGGGGTCTGAGTCCCTTTTTGGGGGTGTCCGAGTCCCTTTTTGGGGGGGTCCGAGTCCTTTTCGGGGTGTCCGAGTCCCTTTTGGGGGTGTCTGAGTCCTTTTCGGGGTGTCCGAGTCCCTTTTGGGGGGGTCTGAGTCCTTTTCGGGGTGTCCGAGTCCCTTTTGGGGGGGTCTGAGTCCCTTTTGGGGGGCTCTGAGTCCCTTTGGAGGTGTCTGAGTCCCTTTGGGGGGGTGTCCGAGTCCCTTTTTGGGGGTGTCAGAGTCCCTTTGGGGGGGTCTGAGTCCCTTTTGGGAGTGTCTGAGTCTCTTTGGGGGTGTCTGGGTCCCTTTTTGGGGGTGTTTGGGTCCCTTTTTGGGGGTGTCCGAGTCCCTTTATGGGGGGGTCTGAGTCCTTTTCGGGGTGTCCGAGTCCCTTTTTGGGGGGTCTGAGTCCTTTTCGGGGTGTCCGAGTCCCTTTTTGGGGGGGTCTGAGTCCCTTTCGGGGTGTCCGAGTCCCTTTTTGGGGGGGTCCGAGTCCCTTTTCGGGGGGTCTGAGTCCCTTTTTGGGGGGGTCCGAGTCCATTTCGGGGTGTCCGAGTCCCTTTTGGGGGTGTCTGAGTCCTTTTCGGGGTGTCCGAGTCCCTTTTGGGGGGGTCTGAGTCCTTTTCGGGGTGTCCGAGTCCCTTTTGGGGGTGTCTGAGTCCTTTTCGGGGTGTCCGAGTCCCTTTTGGGGGGGTCTGAGTCCTTTTCGGGGTGTCCGAGTCCCTTTTGGGGGGGTCTGAGTCCCTTTTGGGGGGCTCTGAGTCCCTTTGGAGGTGTCTGAGTCCCTTTGGGGGGGTGTCCGAGTCCCTTTTTGGGGGTGTCAGAGTCCCTTTGGGGGGGTCTGAGTCCCTTTTGGGAGTGTCTGAGTCTCTTTGGGGGTGTCTGGGTCCCTTTTTGGGGGTGTCTGGGTCCCTTTTTGGGGGTGTCCGAGTCCCTTTTTGGGGGGGTCTGAGTCCTTTTCGGGGTGTCCGAGTCCCTTTTTGGGGGGGTCTGAGTCCTTTTCGGGGTGTCCGAGTCCCTTTTTGGGGGGGTCTGAGTCCCTTTTGGGAGTGTCTGAGTCTCTTTGGGGGTGTCTGGGTCCCTTTTTGGGGGTGTCCGAGTCCCTTTTTGGGGGGTCCGAGTCCCTTTTCGGGGGGTCTGAGTCCCTTTTTGGGGGTGTCCGAGTCCCTTTTCGGGGGGTCTGAGTCCCTTTTTGGGGGGGTCTGAGTCCTTTTGGGGGTGTCCGAGTCCCTTTTTGGGGGTGTCCGAGTCCCTTTTTGGGGGTGTCCGAGTCCCTTTTTTGGGGGGTCCGAGTCCCTTTTCGGGGGGTCTGAGTCCCTTTTGGGGGGGGTCTGAGTCCTTTTCGGGGTGTCCGAGTCCCTTTTTTGGGGGGTCCGAGTCCCTTTTCGGGGTGTCCGAGTCCCTTTTTGGGGGGTTCTGAGTCCTTTTCGGAGTGTCCGAGTCCCTTTTGGGGGTGTTCTTATCCCTTTTGGGGGCTCGGGGTCCATTTTTTTTTCGGGGGGGGGGGTGGGGGGGGTGTCACCATCTCCCTCGTTCCCATCCCCTGGCTCCGTTTCCATGGCAACAACACCCCCCCCCCTCCTCCTTTTCCCTCCCTGTTACCGTGGCGACCGCTCCTCAGCACCGTTACCATGACAACCAGGATGGGGAGGGAGGAAGGATGCTCCCCCCCCCCCCCCCACTTTGTGCAGTGTTACCATGGAAACCACCGCAGTGCTGCTGCCCCCCCCCCAAGCCCAGTGTTGCTATGGCAACCGGTATCCATGGAAGAAGGGGGGTACCCAGCATCCTCAACCCCCCCGGTTGCCATGGAAACAGTACGAACACCACCACCCCCCCCCCCCCCCAAAAATCCATGGACACAGAACCATGGGATGGTGGGAAGGGACCTCAAACCCCTCCAGATCCTCCTCCTCCTGCGGGATCAGGAGCTTCAAATCCACCCAAGGTGGCCTCCGACATCTCCGGATGATCCCGAGGCGCCTTCCTGGAGCTCCTTCCAAGCTTGGAAGATGCTCAATCGAGGTGTAGGATCCATGGATGATCCCATCGAGGTGTAGGATCCAGGGATGATCCCATCGAGGTGTAGGATCGGTGGATGATCCCATCGAGGTGTAGGATCCAGGGATGATCCCATCGAGGTGTAGGATCCAGGGATGGTCCCATCGAGGTGTAGGATCGGTGGATGATCCCATCGAGGTGTAGGATCCAGGGATGGTCCCATCGAGGTGTAGGATCCAGGGATGGTCCCATCGAGGTGTAGGATCCAGGGATGGTCCCATCGAGGTGTAGGATCCAGGGATGGTCCCATCGAGGTGTAGGATCCAGGGATGGTCCCATCGAGGTGTAGGATCCAGGGATGATCCCATCGAGGTGTAGGATCCAGGGATGGTCCCATCGAGGTGTAGGATCCAGGGATGGTCCCATCGAGGTGGAGGATCCAGGGATGGTCCCATCGAGGTGTAGGATCCAGGGATGGTCCCATCGAGGTGTAGGATCCAGGGATGGTCCCATCGAGGTGTAGGATCCAGGGATGGTCCCATCGAGGTGTAGGATCCAGGGATGATCCCACCGAGGTGTAGGATCCAGGGATGATCCCATCGAGGTGTAGGATCCAGGGATGATCCCATCGAGGTGTAGGATCCAGGGATGATCCCATCGAGGTGTAGGATCCAGGGATGGTCCCATCGAGGTGTAGGATCCGTGGATGATCCCATCGAGGTGTCGGATCCAGGGATGATCCCATCGAGGTGTAGGATCCAGGGATGATCCCATCGAGGTGTAGGATCCAGGGATGGTCCCATCGAGGTGTAGGATCCATGGATGATCCCATCGAGGTGTAGGATCCATGGATGGTCCCATCGAGGTGTAGGATCCGTGGATGATCCCATCGAGGTGTCGGATCCAGGGATGATCCCATCGAGGTGTAGGATCCAGGGATGGTCCCATCGAGGTGTAGGATCCAGGGATGATCCCATCGAGGTGTAGGATCCAGGGATGGTCCCATCGAGGTGTAGGATCCAGGGATGGTCCCATCGAGGTGTAGGATCCAGGGATGGTCCCATCGAGGTGTAGGATCCAGGGATGGTCCCATCGAGGTGTAGGATCCAGGGATGGTCCCATCGAGGTGTAGGATCCATGGATCGTCCCATCGAGGTGTAGGATCCAGGGATGGTCCCATCGAGGTGTAGGATCCAGGGATGGTCCCATCGAGGTGTAGGATCCAGGGATGGTCCCATCGAGGTGTAGGATCCAGGGATGGTCCCATCGAGGTGTAGGATCCAGGGATGGTCCCATCGAGGTGTAGGATCCAGGGATGGTCCCATCGAGGTGTAGGATCCAGGGATGGTCCCATCGAGGTGTAGGATCCATGGATGGTCCCATCGAGGTGTAGGATCCGTGGATGGTCCCATCGAGGTGTAGGATCCAGGGATGGTCCCATCGAGGTGTAGGATCCAGGGATGGTCCCATCGAGGTGTAGGATCCAGGGATGGTCCCATCGAGGTGTAGGATCCAGGGATGGTCCCATCGAGGTGGAGGATCCAGGGATGATCCCATCGAGGTGTAGGATCCAGGGATGGTCCCATCGAGGTGTAGGATCCAGGGATGATCCCATCGAGGTGTAGGATCCATGGATGATCCCATCGAGGTGTAGGATCCAGGGATGGTCCCATCGAGGTGGAGGATCCAGGGATGATCCCATCGAGGTGGAGGATCCAGGGATGATCCCATCGAGGTGTAGGATCCAGGGATGGTCCCATCGAGGTGTAGGATCCAGGGATGGTCCCATCGAGGTGTAGGATCCATGGATGATCCCATCGAGGTGTAGGATCCATGGATGGTCCCATCGAGGTGTAGGATCCATGGATGATCCCATCGAGGTGTAGGATCCATGGATGATCCCATCGAGGTGTAGGATCCAGGGATGGTCCCATCGAGGTGTAGGATCCAGGGATGATCCCATCGAGGTGTAGGATCCATGGATGATCCCATCGAGGTGTAGGATCCAGGGATGGTCCCATCGAGGTGTAGGATCCAGGGATGATCCCATCGAGGTGTAGGATCCAGGGATGGTCCCATCGAGGTGTAGGATCCAGGGATGGTCCCATCGAGGTGTAGGATCCATGGATGATCCCATCGAGGTGTAGGATCCATGGATGATCCCATCGAGGTGTAGGATCCAGGGATGGTCCCATCGAGGTGTAGGATCCAGGGATGATCCCATCGAGGTGTAGGATCCATGGATGATCCCATCGAGGTGTAGGATCCATGGATGGTCCCATCGAGGTGTAGGATCCAGGGATGATCCCATCGAGGTGTAGGATCCAGGGATGGTCCCATCGAGGTGTAGGATCCATGGATGATCCCATCGAGGTGTAGGATCCATGGATGATCCCATCGAGGTGTAGGATCCAGGGATGGTCCCATCGAGGTGTAGGATCCAGGGATGATCCCATCGAGGTGTAGGATCCATGGATGATCCCATCGAGGTGTAGGATCCATGGATCGTCCCATCGAGGTGTAGGATCCGGGGATGGTCCCATCGAGGTGTAGGATCCATGGATGGTCCCATCGAGGTGTAGGATCTTGACCTTGATGAACCTCAGGATGTGCTCCATGATCTTCTTCCTAGAGGATCTATTCCATGATCTTCCTGGAGAACCTTCTCCACGATCTTCCCGGAGCATCTTCCCCGCGACCTTCCTCCTTCACGACCTCCTCCTCCTCCTCCTCCTCCTCCTCCTCCTCCTCTTTCCAGCGGCTTCTCCTGCCTCCCGGGACTTTTCTCGGAGCCGCGACCCTCGCGCTCGGACGAACCCTTGGAGATCTCCGACCTCAACCCCACGTCCTCCAGGATTTTGGATCCTTCAAGCCCGAGAACCTCTGGATGAAGGACTCGCTCCTCGTGTCCAACCAGCCCTGGAGAAGCTGGAGGAGTTTTCCGCTCATCCCGCCCCCTCGGGAGAAGATCCGAGACCTCCGGCTCCTCTCGAGGTCTCCACACCACCAGCTCGAACCCCCCTTGAGATCCTTCAAACCCTCGTGCGACGCCTCCTCCGCATCTTCCTCCACCTCGGATCCAGCTCCGGGTTCTCCAGGACCTTCCAGGGACCCGAAACCGAATCCCCCGGGGTCGAACACGCTAAGAACACGCTAAGAACACGTCGAGGACACGCTAAAGAACGCGCCGAGCTCACCCCGAGCTCACTCCTGGCACCCCGCTCACGCCTCTCGCACGCGCGAATCGCGCGCTCTCGCACAGGCCTCGCACGCGCGAATCACGCGCCTCGCACGCGCCTCGCACGCGCCTCGCACACGCGTCGCCGCCGGCGCCGTTGGAAACACCGTGATGGATTTTATTAAAATAGGAAAAGCGGCGCCGCCGGCGAC
>JAUNZM010002334.1:0-66163 GCA_033459285.1 Clamator glandarius
TTTCTAAAAGAACCCAGACCTTTCTAGAGGCCCCAGGACCCTTCTAAAAGCCCCCAGACCCTTCTAGAGCCCCCCAGGACCCTTCTAAAAGACCCCAGACCCTTCTTGAGCCCACCAGGACCCTTCTAAAAGCCCCTAGACCCTTCTAGAGCCCCCCAGGACCCTTCAAAATGCCCCCAGACCCTTCAAGAGGCACCCAGGGCCCCTCTTAAGGAACCCCGTCCCTTCTAGAGCACCCCAGGACCCTTCTAAAAGTCCCCAGACCCCTCTAGAGCACCCCAGGACCATTCAAAAAGCCCCGAGACCCTTCTAGAGCCCCCCCGGACCCTTCTAAAAGACCCCAGACCCTTCTAGAGGACCCCAGGACCCTTCTGAAAGCCAGCAGAACATTCTAGAGTCACCCAGGACCCTTCTAAAGGCACCCAGACCCTTCTAGAGCCCTCCAGGACCCTTCTAAAAGCGCCCAGACCCTTCTAGAGACTCCCAGGACCCTTCTGAAAGCCCCCAGAACCTTCTAGAGCCCTCCAGGACCCTTCTAAAAGCACCCAGACCCTTCTAGAGCATCCGAGGACCCTTCTAAAATCCCCCAGACCCTTCTAGAGCACCCCAGGACCCTTCTAAAAGCCCCCAGACCCTTCTAGAGCCCCACCGGACCCTTCTAAAAGCCCCCAGACCCTTCTAGAGCCACCCAGGACCCTTCTAAAAGCACGCAGAACCTTCTAGAGCCCCCCAGGACCCTTCTAAAAGCCCCCAGACCCTTCTAGAGCCCCCCAGGACCCTTCTAAAAGCCCCCAGACCCTTCTAGAGGAACCCAGGACCCTTCTGAAAGCAAGCAGAACATTCTAGAGTCACCCAGGACACTTCTAAAGCCATCCAGACCCTTCTAGAGCCCCCCAGGACCCTTCTAAAAGCCCCCAGACCCTTCTAGAGACTCCCAAGACCCTTCTGAGAGCACCCAGAACCATCTAGAGCCCTCCAGGACCCTTCTAAAAGCCCCCTGACCCTTCTAGAGAATCCGAGGACCCTTCTAATATTCCCCAGACTCTTCTAGAGCCCCCCGGGACCCTTCTAAAAGCTCCCAGACCCTTCTAGAGCCACCCAGGACCCTTCTAAAAGTCCCCAGATTCTTCTAGAGCCCCCCCGGACCCTTGTAAAAGCCCCCAGACCCTTCTAGAGGCACCCAGGACCCTTATAAAAGCACCCAGACCCTTCCAGAGCCTCCCAGAACCCTTCTACAAGCACCCAGACCCTTCTAGAGCCCCCCAGGACCCTTCTAATAGCCCCCAGACCCGTCTAGATGCCACCAGGACCCTTCTAAAAGTCTCCTGATTCTTCTAGAGCCCCCCCGGACCCTTGTAAAAGCCCCCAGACCCTTCTAGAGGCCCCCAGGACCCTTATAAAAGCACCCAGACCCTTCCAGAGCCTCACAGGTCCCTTCTAAACGCCCCCAGACCCTTCTAGAGGCCCCCAGGACCCTTCTAAAAGCCTCTAGACCCTTCTAGAGCCTCCCAGGACCCTTCTAAAAGCCCACAGACCCTTCTAGAGCCTCCCCTGACCATTCTAAAAGCCCCCAGACCCCTCTAGAGCCCCCCAGGACCCTTCTAAAAGCCCCCAGACCCTTCTAGAGCCCCCCAGGATCATTCTTAAAGCCCCCAGACCCTTCTAGAGCACCCCAGTACCCTTCTAAAAGCCCCTAGACCCTTCTAGAGTCCCCCAGGACCCTTCTAAATGCCCCCAGACCCTTCAAGAGGCACCCAGGGCCCCTCTTAAGGAACCCCGTCCCTTCTAGAGCACACCAGGACCCTTCTAAAAGTCCCCAGACCCTTCTAGAGCACCCCAGGACCATTCTAAAAGACCCCAGACCCTTCTAGAGCCACCCCGGACCCTTCTAAAAGACCCCAGACCCTTCTAGAGGACCCCAGGACTCTTCTGAAAGCTAGCACAACATTCTAGAATTACCCAGGACCCTTCTAAAGGAACCCAGACCCTTCTAGAGCCCCCCAGGACCCTTCTAAAAGCGCCCAGACGCTTCTAGAGAACCCCAGGACCCTTCTGAAAGCCCCCAGAACATTCTAGAGCCCTCCAGGACCCTTCTAAAAGCACCCAGACCCTTCTAGAGCATCCGAGCACCCTTCTAAAATTCCCCAGACACTTCTAGAGCACCCCAGGACACTTCTAAAAGCCCCCAGACCCTTCTAGAGCTCCCCTGGACCATTCTAAAAGACCCCAGACCCTTCTAGAGCCACCCAGGACCCTTCTAAAAGCACCCAGAACCTTCTAGAGCCCCACAGGACCAATCTACAAGTCCCCAGACCCTTCTAGAGCATCCCAGGACCCTTCTAAAAGCACCCAGACCCATCTAGAGCCTCCCAGGACCCTTCTAAAAGCCCCCAGACCCTTCTAGAGACACCCAGGACCCTTCGAAAAGCCCCCAGACCCTTCTAGAGCCACCCAGGTCCTTTCTAAAAGCCCCCAGACCATTCTAGAGCCTCCCAGGACCCATCTAAAAGCCCCCAGACCATTCTAGAGCACCCCAGGACCCTTCTAAAAGCCCCCAAACCCTTCTAGAGCCACCCAGGACCCTTCTAAAAGCCCCCAGATCCTTCTAGAGCCACCCAGGACCCTTCTGAAAGACTGCAGAACATTCTAGAGACACCCAGGACCCTTCTAAAGGCACATAGACCCTTCTAGAGCCCCCCAGGACCCTTCGAAAAGACCCCAGACCCTTCTAGAGCCACCCAGGACCCTTCTAAAAGCCCCCAGATCCTTCTAGAGCCACCCAGGACCCTTCTGAAAGCCTGCAGAACATTCTAGAGACACCCAGGACCCTTCTAAAGGCACATAGACCCTTCTAGAGCCCCCCAGGACCCTTCGAAAAGCCCCCAGACCCTTCTAGAGACCCCCAGGACCCTTCTGAAAGCCCCCAGAACCTTCTAGAGCCCTCCAGGACCCTTCTAAAAGCCCCCAGACCCTTCTAGAGAATCCGAGGACCCTTCTAAAAGCCCCCAGACCCTTCTAGAGCCACCCGGGACCATTCTAAAAGCCCCCAGACCATTCTAGACCCCCCAGGACCCTTCTAAAAGCCCCCAGACCCTTCTAGAGACCCCCAGGACCCTTCTGAAAGCCCCCAGAACATTCTAGAGCCCCCCAGGACCCTTCTAAAAGCCCCCAAACCATTCTAGAGCATCCCAGGACCCTTCTAAAAGCACCCAGACCCTTCTAGAGGCACCTAGGACCCTTCTAAAAGCCCCCAGACCCTTCTAGAGTCCCCCAGGACCCTTCTAAAAGCCCCCAGACCATTCTAGAGCCCCCCCAGGACCCTTCTAAAGGCCCCCAGACCCTTCTAGACCCTCCCGGATCATTCTAAAAGCCCCCAGAATCTTCTAGAGCCTCCCAGGACCCTTCTAATAGCCCCCCGACCTTTCTAGACCCTCCCCGGATCCTTCTAAATGAACCCAGACCCTTCTAGGGCCCCCCAGAACCCCTCTAAAAGCCTCCAGACTATTGTAGAGCCCCCCAGGACCCGTCTAAAAGCGCCCAGACCCTTCTAGACCCTCCCCTGATCATTCTAAAAAGACCCCAGACCCTTCTAAAACCTCCCAGGACTATTCTAAAAGAACCCAGACCATTCTAGACCCTCCCCGGATTATTCTTAAAGCCCCCAGACCATTCTAGAGCCCCCCAAGACCCTTCTAAAAGCCTCCAGACCCTTCTAGAGCCCCCCAGGACCCTTCTAAAAGACCCCAGACCCTTCTAGAGCCGCCTAGGATCTTTCAAAAAGCATAAAGACACTTCTAGACCGTCCCCGGATCATTCTAAAAGCCCCCAGACCCTTCTAGAGCCCCTCAGGACCCTTCTAAATGCCCCCAGACCCTTCTAGAGACACCCAGGACCCATCTAAAAGCCCCCAGATCCTTCTAGAGGCCCCCAGGACCCTTCTAAAAGCAACCAGACCCTTCTAGAGCCCCCCAGGACCATTCTAAAAGACCCCAGACCCTTCTAGAGCCCCCCAGGACCCTACTAAAAGCTCCCAGACCCTTCTAGAGCCCCCCAGGACCCTTCTAAAAGCCCCCAGACCCTTCTAGACCCTCCCCGGATCCTTCTAAAAGCCCCCAGACCCTTCTAGATCCTCCCAGGGACCTTTCTAAAAGACCCCAGACCTTTCTAGAGGCCCCAGGACCCATCTAAAAGCCCCCAGACCCTTCTAGAGCCCCCCAGGACCCTTCTAAAAGCCCCCACACCCTTCTAGAGGCCCCCAGTGCCCTTCTAAAAGCCCCCAGACCCTTCTTGAGCCCCCCAGGACCCTTCTAAAAGCCCCCAGACCCTTCTAGCGGCACCCACGACCCTTCTACAAGCACCCAGACCCTTCTAGAACCCCCAGGACCCTTCTAAAAGCACCCAGGCCCTTCTAGAGCCCCCCAGGACCCTTCTAAAAGCCCCCAGACCCTTCTAGAGCCCCCCAGGACCCTTCTACAAGCCCCCAGACCCTTCTAGAGCCACCCAGGGACCCTTCTAAAAGCACCGAGACCCTTCTAGAGGCCCCCAGGACCCGTCTAAAAGCCTCTAGACCCTTCTAGAGCCCCCCAGGACCTTTCTAAAATCACCCAGACCCTTCTAGAGGCTCCCCGGACCCTTATAAAAGCACCCCGACCCTTCTAGAGCCTCCCAGTACCCTTCTAAAAGCAACCAGACCCTTCTAGAGAACCCCAGGACCCTTCTAAAAGCCCCCAGACCCTTCTAGACCCTCCCCGGATCCTTCTAAAAGCCGCCAGACCCTTCTAGAGCCCCCTAGGATCCTTCAAAAAGCACCCAGACCTTTCTAGACCGTCCCCGGATCATTCTAAAAGACCCCAGACCCTTCTAGAGCCCCCTAGGACCCATCTAAAAGCCCAAAGACCCTTCTAGAGGCCCCTAGGACCCTTCTAAAAGACCCCAGACCCTTCTAGACCCTCCCCGGATCCTTCTAAAAGACCCCAGACCCTTCTAGTGCCCCCCAGGACCCTTCTAAATGCCCCCAGACCCTTCAAGAGGCACCCAGGGCCCCTCTTAAGGAACCCCGTCCCTTCTAGAGCACCCCAGGACCCTTCTAAAAGTCCCCAGACCCCTCTAGAGCACCCCCAGGACCATTCAAAAAGCCCCGAGACCCTTCTAGAGCCCCCCCGGACCCTTCTAAAAGACCCCAGACCCTTCTAGAGGACCCCAGGACCCTTCTGAAAGCCAGCAGAACATTCTAGAGTCACCCAGGACCCTTCTAAAGGAACCCAGACCATTCTAGAGCCCCCCAGGAGCCTTCTAAAAGCGCCCAGACCCTTCTAGAGACTCCCAGGACCCTTCTGAAAGCCTCCAGAACTTTCTAGAGCCCTCCAGGACCCTTCTAAAAGCACCCAGACCCTTCTAGAGCATCCGAGGACCCATCTAAAATTCCCCAGACCCTTCTAGAGCACCCCAGGACCCTTCTAAAAGCACCCAGAACCTTCTAGAGCCCCACCGGACCCTTCTAAAAGCCCCCAGACCCTTCTAGAGCCACCCAGGACCCTTCTAAAAGCACCCAGAACCTTCTAGAGCCCCCCAGGACCCATCTACAAGCCCCCAGAACATTCTAGAGCCCTCCAGGACCCTTCTAAAAGCCCCCAGGACCCTTCTAGATCCTCCCAGGACCTTTCTAAAAGACCCCAGACCCTTCTAGAGCCTCCCAGGACCCTTCTAAAAGCCCCCAGACCATTCCAGAGCACCCCAGGACCCTTCTAAAAGCCCCCAGACCCTTCTAGAGCCCCCCAGGACCCTTCTAAAAGCCCTCAGACCCTTCTAGAGGAACCCAGGACCCTTCTGAAAGCAAGCAGAACATTTCTAGAGTCACCCAGGACCCTTCTGAAAGCCCCCAGAACCATCTAGAGCCCTCCAGGACCCTTCTAAAAGCCCCCTGACCCTTCTAGAGAATCCGAGGACCCTTCTAATATTCCCCAGACCCTTCTAGAGCCCCCCCGGACCCTTCTAAAAGCCCCCAGACCCTTCTAGAGCCACCCAGGACCCTTCTAAAAGTCCCCAGATTCTTCTAGAGCCCCCCAGGACCCTTGTAAAAGCCCCCAGACCCTTCTAGAGGCCCCCAGGACCCTTATAAAAGCACCCAGACCATTCCAGAGCCTCCAGGACCCTTCTACAAGCACCCAGACCCTTCTAGAGCCCCGAGGACCCTTCTAATAGCCCCCAGACCCGTCTAGATGCCAGCAGGACTCTTCTAAAAGTCCCCAGATTCTTCTAGAGCCCCCCGGACCCTTATAAAAGCCCCCAGACCCTTCTAGAGGCCCCCAGGACCCTTCTAAAAGCCTCTAGACCTTCTAGAGCCTCCCAGGACCCTTCTAAAAGCCCCCAGGACCCTTCTAGAGCCTCCCCTGACCAATCTAAAAGCCCCCAGACCCTTCTAGAGCCCCCCAGGACCCTTCTGAACGACCCCAGACCACTCTAGAGCCGCCAAGGATCCTTCAAAAAAAATAAAGACCCTTCTAGACCGTCCCCGGATCATTCTAAAAGCCCCCAGACCCTTCTAGAACCCCTTAGGACCCTTCTAAATGCCCCCAGACCCTTCTAGAGAACCCCAGGACCCATCTAAAAGCCCCCAGATCCTTCTAGAGGCCTCCAGGACCTTTCTAAAAGTCCCCAGACCCTTCTAGAGCCCCCCCGGACCATTCTCAAAGACCCCAGACCCTTCTAGAGCCCCCCAGGACCCTACTAAAAGCTCCCAGACCCTTCTAGAGCCCCCCAGGACCCTTCTATAAGCACCCAGACCCTTCTAGATCCTCCCAGGACCTTTCTAAAAGACCCCAGACCCTTCTAGCGGCACCCAGGACCCTTCTACAAGCCCCCAGACCCTTCTAGAGCCCCCCAGGACCCTTCTAAAAGCTCCCAGACACTTCTAGATGCCCCCAGGACCCTTCTAAAAGCCCCCAGACCCTTCTAGAGCACCCCAGGACCCTTCTAAAAGCCCCCAGACCCTTCTTGAGCCCCCCAGGACCCTTCTAAAAGACCCCAGACCCTTCTAGCGGCACCCAGGACCCTTCTACAAGCCCTCAGACCCTTCTAGAGCCCCCCAGGACCCTTCTAAAAGCTCCCAGACCCTTCTAGATGCCCCCAGGACCCTTCTAAAAGCCCCCAGACCCTTCTAGAGACCCCCGGACGCTTCTACAAGCCCCCAGACCCTTCTAGATCCACCCAGGACCCTTCTAAAAGCACACATACCCTTCTAGAGGATCCCAGGACCCGTCTAAAAGCCTCTAGACCCTTCTAGAGCCCCCCAGGACCTTTCTAAAAGCACCCAGACCCTTCTAGAGTCTCCCCGGACACTTATAAAAGCACCCCGACCCTTCTAGAGCCTCCCAGTACCCTTCTAAATGCAACCAGACCCTTCTAGAGAACCCCAGGACCCTTCTAAAAGCCCCCAGACCCTTCTAGAGCCCCCCAATATCATTCCAAAAGCCCCCAGACCCTTCTAGAGCCCCCTAGGACCCATCTAAAAGCCCCCAGACCCTTCTAGAGGCCCCTAGGACCCTTCTAAAAGCTCACAGACCCTTCTAGACCCTCCCCGGATCCTTCGAAAAGACCCCAGAACTGTCTAGAGCCCCCCAGGATCATTCTAAAAGACCCCAGACCCTTCTAGAGCCCCCCAGTACCCTTCTAAAAGACCCTAGACCCTTCTAGAGCCCCCAGGACCCTTCTAAATGCCCCCAGACCCTTCAAGAGGCACCCAGGGCCCCTCTTAATGAACCCCGTCCCTTCTAGAGCACCCCAGGACCCTTCTAAAAGTCCCCAGGCCCTTCTAGAGCACCCCAGGACCCTTCTAAAGCCCCCAGACCCTTCTAGAGGCCCCCCGGACCCTTCTAAAAGATCCCAGACCCTTCTAGAGGACCCCAGGACCCTTCTGAAAGCCAGCAGAACATTCTAGAGTCACCCAGGACCCTTCTAAAGGCACCCAGACCCTTCTAGAGTCCCCCAGGACCCTTCTAAAAGCGCCCAGACCCTTCTAGAAATTCCCAGGACCCTTCTGAAAGCCCCCAGAACCTTCTAGAGCCCTCCAGGACCCTTCTAAAAGCACCCAGACCCTTCTAGAGCATCCGAGAACCCTTCTAAAATTCCCCAGACCCTTCTAGAGCACCCCAGGACACTTCTAAAAGCCCCCAGACCCTTCTAGAGCCCCACCGGACCCTTCTAAAAGCCCCCAGACCCTTCTAGAGCCACCCAGGACCCTTCTAAAAGCACCCAGAACCTTCTAGAGCCCCCCAGGACCCATCTACAAGCCCCCAGACCATTCTAGAGCATCCCAGGACCCTTCTAAAAGCCCCCAGACCCAGCTAGATCCTCCCAGGACCTTTCTAAAAGACCCCAGACCCTTCTAGAGCCTCCCAGGACCCTTCTAAAAGCCCCCAGACCATTCTAGAGCACCCCAGGACCCTTCTAAAAGCCCCCAGACCCTTCTAGAGCCACCCAAGACCCTTCTAAAAGCCCCCAGACCCTTCTAGAGGACCCCAGGACCCTTCTGAAAGCCAGCAGAACATTCTAGAGTCACCCAGGACCATTCCAAAGGCACCCAGACCCTTCTAGAGCCCCCCAGGACCCTTCTAATAGCCCCCAGACCCTTCTAGAGACCCCCAGGACCTTTCTGAAAGCCCCCAGAACCTTCTAGCGCCCTCCAGGACCCTTCTAAAAGCCCCCAGACCCTTCTAGAGAATCCGAGGACCATTCTAAAATTCCCCAGACCCTTCTAGAGCCCCCCCGGACCCTTCTAAAAGCCCCTAGACCCTTCTAGAGCCCCCCAGGACCCTTCTAAAAGCCCCCAGACCATTCTAGAGCCCCCCAGGACCCTTCTAAAAGCCCCCAGACCCTTCTAGAGCAACCCAGGACCCTTCTGAAAGACCCCAGAACATTCTAGAGCCCCCCAGGACCCTTCTAAAAGCCCCCAGACCCTTCTAGAGCATCCGAGGACCCTTTTAAAAGCACCCAGACCCTTCTAGAGCATCCCAGGACTCTTCTAAAAGCCCCCAGACCCTTCTAGAGCCTCCCAGGACCCTTCTAAAAGCACCCAGACACTTCTAGAGCCTCCCAGGACCATTCTAATAGCCCCCAGACCTTTCTAGACCCTCCCCGGATCATTCTAAAAGCCCCCAGACCCTTCAAGAGCCCCCCAGGATCATTCTAAAAGACCCCAGACCCTTCTAGAGCCCCCTAGGACCCATCTAAAAGCCCCCAGACCCTTCTAGAGGCCCCTAGGACCCTTCTAAAAGACCCCAGACCCTTCTAGACCCTCCCCGGATCCTTCGAAAAGACCCCAGACCCTTCTAGAGCCCCCCAGGATCATTCTAAAAGCACCCAGACCCTTCTAGAGGCCCCCAGGAACCTTCTAAAAGCCCCCAGACCATTCTAGAGCCCCCCAGGACCCTTCTAAAGGCCCCCAGACCCTTCTAGACCCTCCCCGGATCATTCTAAAAGCCCCCAGATTCTTCTAGAGCCTCGCAGGACCCTTCTAATAGCCCCCCGACCTTTCTGGACCCTCCCCGGATCCTTCTAAATGAACCCAGACCTTTCTAGGGCCCCCAGAACCCCTCTAAAAGCCTCCAGACCCTTGTAGAGCCCCCCAGGACCCGTCTAAAAGCGCCCAGACCCTTCTAGACCCTCCCCTGATCATTCTAAAAGACCCCAGACCCTTCTAAAACCTCCCAAGACTATTCTAAAAGAACCCAGACCCTTCTAGACCCTCCCCGGATTATTCTAAAAGACCCCAGACCCTTCTAGAGCCCCCCAAGACCCTTCTAAAAGCCTCCAGACCCTTCTAGAGCCACCCCGAACCACTCTAATAGTTCTCAGACCCTTCTAGAGGCCCCCAGGACCCTTCTATAAGTCCCCAGACCCTTCTAGAGAACCCCAGGAACATTCTAAAAGCCCCCAGACCATTCTAGAGCCTCCCAGGAGCATTCTAAAAACCCCCAGACCCTTCTAGAGCCCCCCCGGACCACTCTAATAGATCCCAGACCCTTCTAGAGGCCCCCAGGATACTTCTAAATGCCCCCAGACCCTTCTAGAGAACCCCGGGACCCTTCTAAAAGCCCCCAGACCCTTCTAGAGCCCCCCAGGACCCTTCTAAAAGCCCCCAGAACCTTCTAGACCCTCCCCGGATCATTCTAAAAGCCCCCAGACCCTTCTAGAGACCCCCATGACCCTTCTAAAAGCACTCAGACCCTTCTAGAGGGCCCCAGGACCCTTCTAAAAGCACCCAGACCCTTCTAGAGCCTCCCAGGACCCTTCTAAAAGCCCCCAGACCCTTCTAGACCCCCCCAGGACCCTTCTAAAAGACCCCAGACCCTTCTAGAGCCCCCCAGGACCCTTCTGAAAGGCCGCAGACACATCTAGACACTCCCCGGATCTTTCTAAAAGACCCCAGACACTTCTAGAGATCCCCAGGAGCATTCTAAAAGCACCCAGACCCTTCTAGAGCACTCCAGGACCCTTCTAAAAGCCCCCAGACCCTTCTAGAGCCCCCCAGGGCCCCTCTTAAGGCACCCCGTCCCTTCTAGGACACCCCAGGACCATTCTTAAAGTCCCCAGACCCTTCTAGAGCACCCCAGGACCCTTCTAAAAGACCCCAGACCCTTCTAGAGCCCCCCCGGACCCTTCTAAAAGCCTCCAGACCCTTCTAGAGGAACCCTGGACCCTTCTGAAAGCCCCCAGAACCTTCTAGAGCATCCCAGGACAGTTCTAAAAGACCCAGACCCTTCTAGAGCCACCCAGGACGCTTCTAAAAGCCCCCAGACCCTTCTAGAGCCAACCAGGACGCTTCTAAAAGCCCCCAGACCCTTCTAGAGACCTCCAGGACCCTTCTAAAAGCCCCCAGACCCTTCTAGAGGCTCCCCGGACCCTTATAAAAGCCCCCAGACCCTTCTAGAGCCCCCTAGGATCCTTCAAAAAGCACCCAGACCTTTCTAGATCGTCCCCGGATCATTCTAAAAGACCCCAGACCCTTCTAGAGACCCCCAGGATCATTCTAAAAGCCCCCAGACCCTTCTAGAGCCCCCCAGGATCATTCCGAAAGCCCCCAGACACTTCTAGAGCCCCCTAGGACCCATCTAAAAGCCCCCAGACCCTTCTAGAGTCCCCTAGGACACTTCTAAAAGCACCCAGACCCTTCTAGACCCTCCCCGGATCCTTCGAAAAGACCCCAGACCCTTCTAGAGCCCCCCAGGATCATTCTAAAAGCCCCCAGACCCTTCTATAGCCCCCCAGTACCCTTCTAAAAGCCAATAGACGCTTCTAGAGTCCCCCAGGACCCTTCTAAATGCCCCCAGACCCTTCAAGAGGCACCCAGAACCCTTCTAAAAGCACCCAGACCATTCTAGAGCCTCCCAGGACCATTCTAAAAGCCCCCAGACCCTTCTAGAGCCCCCCAGGACCCTTCTGAAAGGCCGCAGACACTTCTAGACACTCCCCGGATCCTTCAAAAAGACCCCAGACCCTTCTAGAGCACCCCAGGACTCTTCTAAAAGACCCCAGACCCTTCTAGAGCCCCCCAGGCCTCCTCTTAAGGCACCCCGTCCCTTCTAGAGCACCTCAGGACCTTCTAAATGTTCCCAGACCTTTCTAGAGCACGCCAGGACCCGTCTAAAAGACCCCAGACCATTCTAGAGCCCCCCCGGACCCTTCTAAAAGCCTCCAGACCCTTCTAGAGGCTCCCTGGACCTTTCTGAAATCACCCAGAACCTTCTAGAGCCCCCCAGGACCCTTCTAAAAGCACCCAGACCCTTCTAGAGCATCCCAGGACCATTCTAAAAGCCCCCAGACCCTTCTAGAGCCTCCCAGGATCCTTCTAAAAGCCCCCAGACTCTTCTAGATACTCCCAGGACCCTTCTAAAAGCCCCCAGACCCTTCTAGAGCCTCCCAGGACCCTTCTAAAAGCACCCAGACCACTCTAGAGCATCCCAGGACCCTTCTAAAAGCCCCCAGACCCTTCTAGAGCCTACCAGGACCTTTCTACAAGCCCCCAGACCCTTCTAGAGCCCCCAAGGACCCTTCTAAAAGCCCCCAGACCCTTCTAGAGGCCCCCAGGACCCTTCTAAAAGCCACCAGACCCTTCTAGAGCCCCCCCAGGACCATTCTACAAGCCCCCAGACCCTTCTAGAGCCCCCCAGGACCCTTCTACAAGCCCCCAGACCCTTCTAGATCCACCCAGGACCCTTCTAAAAGCCCCCAGACACTTCTAGATGCCCCCAGGAATCGTCTAAAAGCCTCTAGACCCTTCTAGAGCCCCCCAGGACCTTTCTAAAAGCACCCAGACCCTTCTAGAGGCTCCCCGGTCCCTTATAAAAGCACCCAGACCCTTCTAGAGCCTCCCAGGACCCTTCTAAAAGCCACCAGACCCTTCTAGAGACCCCCAGGACCCTTCTAAAAGCACCCAGACCCTTGTAGACACTCCCCGGATCCTTCTAAACGCCCTCAGACCCTTCTAGAGCCCCCTAGGATCCTTCAAAAAGCACCGAGACCCTTCTAGGCCGTCCCCGGATCATTCTAAAAGCCCCCAGACCCTTCTAGAGCCCCCCAGGACCCTTCTAAAAGCCCCCTGACCCTTCTAGAGCCCCCTATGACCCATCGAAATGCCCCCAGACCCTTCTAGAGGCCCCCAGGACCCTTCTAAAAGCCCCCAGACCCTTCTAGACCCTCCCCGGATCCTTCTAAAAAACCCCAGACCATTCTAGAGCCTCCCAGGACCATTCTAAAGCCCTCAGACCCTTCTAGAGGACACCAGGACCCTTCTAAAAGCCCCCAGACACTTCTAGAGCCCCCCAGGACCCTTCTAAAAGCCTACAGACCCTTCTAGAGCCCCCCAGGACCCTTCTAAAAGCCCCCAGACCAATCTAGAGGTCCCCAGGGCCCTCTTAAGGCACCCCGTCCATTCTAGAGCACCCCAGGACCCTTCTAAAAGTCTCCAGACCCTTCTAGAGCACCCCAGGACCCTTCTAAATGCCCCAAGACCCTTCTAGAGCCCCCCAGGACCCTTCTAAAAGCACCCAGACCCTTATAGAGGCCCCCAGGACCCTTCTGAAAGCCCCAAGAACCTTCTAGAGCATCCCAGGACCCTTCTAAATGAACCCAGACCCTTCTAGGGCTCCCCAGGACCCTTCCAAAAGCCCCCAGACCATTCTAGAGACCCCCATGACCCTTCTGAAAGCCTCCAGAACCTTCTAGATCCACCCAGGACCCTTCTAAAAGCCACCAGACCCTTCTAGAGCCCCCCAGGACCATTCTAAAAGCACCCAGACCCTTCTAGAGACACCCAGGACCCTTCTAAATGCCCCCAGACCCTTCTAGATAAGCCAGGACCCTTCGAAAAGCAACCAGAACCTTCTAGAGCCACCCAGGACCATTCTAAAAGCCCCCAAACCCTTCTAGAGCCTCCCAGGACCCTTCTAAAAGCACCCAGACCCTTCTAGAGAGCCCCAGGACCATTCTAAAGGCCCCCAGACTCTTCCAGACCCTCCCCGGATCATTCTAAAAGCCCTCAGACCCTTCTAGAGCCCCCCAGGACCGTTCTACAAGCCCCCAGACCCTTCTAGAGCCACCCAGGACCCTTCTAAAAGCACCCAGACCCTTCTAGAGGCCCCCAGGACCCGTCTAAAAGCCTGTAGACCCTTCTAGAGCCCCCCAGGACCTTTCTAAAAGCCCCCAGACCCTTCTAGAGGCTCCCCGGACCCTTATAAAAGCACCCCGACCCTTCTAGAGCCTCCCAGTACCCTTCTAAAAGCAACCAGACCCTTCTAGAGAACCCCAGGACCCTTCTAAAAGCCCCCAGACCCTTCTAGACCCTCCCCGGATCCTTCTAAAAGCCCCCAGACCCTTCTAGAGCCCCCTAGGATCCTTCAAAAAGCACCCAGACCTTTCTAGATCGTCCCCGGATCATTCTAAAAGACCCCAGACCCTTCTAGAGACCCCCAGGATCATTCTAAAAGCCCCCAGACCCTTCTAGAGCCCCCCAGGATCATTCCGAAAGCCCCCAGACACTTCTAGAGCCCCCTAGGACCCATCTAAAAGCCCCCAGACCCTTCTAGAGTCCCCTAGGACACTTCTAAAAGCACCCAGACCCTTCTAGACCCTCCCCGGATCCTTCGAAAAGACCCCAGACCCTTCTAGAGCCCCCCAGGATCATTCTAAAAGCCCCCAGACCCTTCTATAGCCCCCCAGTACCCTTCTAAAAGCCAATAGACGCTTCTAGAGTCCCCCAGGACCCTTCTAAATGCCCCCAGACCCTTCAAGAGGCACCCAGAACCCTTCTAAAAGCACCCAGACCATTCTAGAGCCTCCCAGGACCATTCTAAAAGCCCCCAGACCCTTCTAGAGCCCCCCAGGACCCTTCTGAAAGGCCGCAGACACTTCTAGACACTCCCCGGATCCTTCTAAAAGACCCCAGACCCTTCTAGAGCACCCCAGGACCCTTCTAAAAGACCCCAGACCCTTCTAGAGCCCCCCAGGCCTCCTCTTAAGGCACCCCGTCCCTTCTAGAGCACCTCAGGACCCTTCTAAATGTTCCCAGACCTTTCTAGAGCACGCCAGGACCCGTCTAAAAGACCCCAGACCATTCTAGAGCCCCCCCGGACCCTTCTAAAAGCCTCCAGACCCTTCTAGAGGCTCCCTGGACCTTTCTGAAAGCACCCAGAACCTTCTAGAGCCCCCCAGGACCCTTCTAAAAGCACCCAGACCCTTCTAGAGCATCCCAGGACCATTCTAAAAGCCCCCAGACCCTTCTAGAGCCTCCCAGGATCCTTCTAAAAGCCCCCAGACTCTTCTAGATACTCCCAGGACCCTTCTAAAAGCCCACAGACCATTCTAGAGCCATCCAGGACCCTTCTAAAAGCCCCCAGACCCTTCTAGAGCCTCCCAGGACCCTTCTAAAAGCACCCAGACCACTCTAGAGCATCCCAGGACCCTTCTAAAAGCCCCCAGACCCTTCTAGAGCCTACCAGGACCTTTCTACAAGCCCCCAGACCCTTCTAGAGCCCCCAAGGACCCTTCTAAAAGCCCCCAGACCCTTCTAGAGGCCCCCAGGACCCTTCTAAAAGCCACCAGACCCTTCTAGAGCCCCCCCAGGACCATTCTACAAGCCCCCAGACCCTTCTAGAGCCCCCCAGGACCCTTCTACAAGCCCCCAGACCCTTCTAGATCCACCCAGGACCCTTCTAAAAGCCCCCAGACACTTCTAGATGCCCCCAGGAATCGTCTAAAAGCCTCTAGACCCTTCTAGAGCCCCCCAGGACCTTTCTAAAAGCACCCAGACCCTTCTAGAGGCTCCCCGGTCCCTTATAAAAGCACCCAGACCCTTCTAGAGCCTCCCAGGACCCTTCTAAAAGCCACCAGACCCTTCTAGAGACCCCCAGGACCCTTCTAAAAGCACCCAGACCCTTGTAGACACTCCCCGGATCCTTCTAAACGCCCTCAGACCCTTCTAGAGCCCCCTAGGATCCTTCAAAAAGCACCGAGACCCTTCTAGGCCGTCCCCGGATCATTCTAAAAGCCCCCAGACCCTTCTAGAGCCCCCCAGGACCCTTCTAAAAGCCCCCTGACCCTTCTAGAGCCCCCTATGACCCATCGAAATGCCCCCAGACCCTTCTAGAGGCCCCCAGGACCCTTCTAAAAGCCCCCAGACCCTTCTAGACCCTCCCCGGATCCTTCTAAAAAACCCCAGACCATTCTAGAGCCTCCCAGGACCATTCTAAAGCCCTCAGACCCTTCTAGAGGACACCAGGACCCTTCTAAAAGCCCCCAGACACTTCTAGAGCCCCCCAGGACCCTTCTAAAAGCCTACAGACCCTTCTAGAGCCCCCCAGGACCCTTCTAAAAGCCCCCAGACCAATCTAGAGGTCCCCAGGGCCCTCTTAAGGCACCCCGTCCATTCTAGAGCACCCCAGGACCCTTCTAAAAGTCTCCAGACCCTTCTAGAGCACCCCAGGACCCTTCTAAATGCCCCAAGACCCTTCTAGAGCCCCCCAGGACCCTTCTAAAAGCACCCAGACCCTTATAGAGGCCCCCAGGACCCTTCTGAAAGCCCCAAGAACCTTCTAGAGCATCCCAGGACCCTTCTAAATGAACCCAGACCCTTCTAGGGCTCCCCAGGACCCTTCCAAAAGCCCCCAGACCATTCTAGAGACCCCCATGACCCTTCTGAAAGCCTCCAGAACCTTCTAGGTCCACCCAGGACCCTTCTAAAAGCCACCAGACCCTTCTAGAGCCCCCCAGGACCATTCTAAAAGCACCCAGACCCTTCTAGAGACACCCAGGACCCTTCTAAATGCCCCCAGACCCTTCTAGATAAGCCAGGACCCTTCGAAAAGCAACCAGAACCTTCTAGAGCCACCCAGGACCATTCTAAAAGCCCCCAAACCCTTCTAGAGCCTCCCAGGACCCTTCTAAAAGCACCCAGACCCTTCTAGAGAGCCCCAGGACCATTCTAAAGGCCCCCAGACTCTTCCAGACCCTCCCCGGATCATTCTAAAAGCCCTCAGACCCTTCTAGAGACCCCCAGGACCCTTCTAAAGGCCCCCAGAGCCTTCTAGACCCTCCCCGGATCATTCTAAAAGCCCCCAGACCCTTCTAGAGCCTCGCAGGACCCCTCTAAAAGCCCCCGGACCCTTCTAGAGCCTCGCAGGACCCTTCTAAAAGCCTCCAGACCCTTCTAAAGGCCCCCCGGACCCTTCTAAAAGTCCCCAGACCCTTCTAGAGCCTTCCAGGACCCTTCTAAAAGCCCCCAGACCCTTCTAGATCATACCCGGACCCCTCTGATATATCCCACACCATTCTAGAGGCCACCAGGATACTTTCAAAAGCCCCCAGACCCTTCTAGAGAATCCCAGGACCCTTCTAAAAGCCCCCAGACCATTCTAGAGCCCCCCAGGGCCCTTCTAAAAGCCCCGAGACCCTTCTAGGAGAGACGGGGGTCCTTAAGAGGGGCCTTGGGGTCCTCTAGAAGGGTTTGGGGGCTTATAGAAGTGTCCTGGCGGGCTCTCGAAGGGTCTGGGTTCTTTGAGAAGGGTCTTTGGGTGGCTCTAGAAGGGTCTGGGGTATTTTGGAAGGGTCCTGGGTGCCTCAAGAAGGGTGTGGGGGCTTTTATAGGGTCCTGGGGGGCTCTAGAAGGGTCTGGGTGCTTTTAGAAGGGTCCTGGGGAGCTCTAGAAGGGTCTGGGGTCTTTTAGAAGGGTCCCGGGAGGCTCTAGAAGGGTCTGGGGGCTTTTAGAAGGGTCCTGGGGAGCTCTAGAAGGGTCTGGGGTCTTTTAGAAGGGTCCTGGGGAGCTCTAGAAGGGTCTGGGTCCTGTTAGAAGGGTCCTTGGGGGCATCTAGAAGGGTCTGGGGGATATTAGAAGGGTCCTGGAGAGCTCTAGAAGGGTCTGGGGTATTTTAGAAGGATTCTGGGTAGCTCTAGAAGGGTCTGGGATCTTTCAGAAGGGTCCTGGGGGGCTGTAGAAGGGTCTGGAGTCTTTTAGAAGGGTCCTGGGGGGCTCTAGAAGGGTCTGGGGGCTTTTAGATGGGTCCTGCGGGTCTCTAGAAGGGTCTGGGTGATTTTAGAAGTGTCCTCGGGGGCCCTAGAAGCGTCGGGGGGGTTTTAGGATAGTCCTGGTGGGCTCTAGAAGGGTGTGAGGGCTTTTAGAAGGTTCCTGGGGGCATCTAGAAGGCTCTGGGGGCTTTTAGAAGGGTCCTGGGGGCCTCTAGAATTGTCTGAGGGATTTTAGAAGGGTCCTGGGAGGCTCTAGAAGGGTCTGGGTGCTTTTAGAATGATCCAGGGAGGGTCTAGAAGGGTCTGGGTGCTTTTAGTAGGGGCCTAGGGGGCTCTAGAAGGGTCTGGGTGCTTTTAGAAGGGTCCTAAGGGCTCTAGAAGCGTCTGGGGGATTTTAGAAGGGTCCTGGGTAGCTCTAGAAGGGTCTGGGGGCTTTCAGAAGGGTCCTGGGGGGCTGTAGAAGGGTCTGGAGTCTTTTAGAAGGGTCCTGGGGGGCTCTAGAAGGTTCTGGGGGCATTGAGAAGGGTCCTGGGGGCCTCTAGAAGGGTCTGGTAGCTTTTAGAAGGGCCCTGGGCGGCTCTAGAAGGGTCTGGGGGCATTTAGAAGGGTCCTGGTGGGCTCTAGAAGGGTCTGGGGGTTTTCAGAAGGGGTTGGGGGCCTCTAGAAGGGTCTGGAAGCTTTTAGAAGGGTCCTGGGCGCATCTAGAAGGGTCTGGAGTCTTTTAGAAGGGTCCTGGGAGGATCCAGATGGGTCTGGGTGCTTTTAGAAGGATCCGGAGAGGGTCTAGATGGGTCTGGGTGCATTTAGAAGGGCCCTGGGCTGCTCTCGAAATGTCTGCGGGCATTTAGAAGGGTCCTGCGGGTCTGTAGAAGGGTCTGGGGGTTTTTAGAAGGGTCCTTGGGGCTCTAGAAGGGTCTGGGGACCATTAGAGGGGCCCTAGTTGCCTCTAGAAGGGTCTGAGGGCTTTTAGAATGGTCCTTGGGGGCTCTAGAAGGGTCTGGGGACCACTAGAGGGGCCCTGGAGGCCTCTAGAAGAGTCTGGGGTATTTTAGAAGGGTCCTGGGGAGCTCTAGAAGGGTCTGGGGGCTTTTAGAAGGGTCCTGGGAAACTCTAGAAGGGTCTGGGGGCATTTAGATGGGTCCTGCGGGTCTCTAGAAGGGTCTGGGAGCTTTTAGAAGGGTCCTGGGGGGCTCTAGAATGGTCTGAGGGATTTTATAAGGGTCCTGGGAGGCTTTAGAAGGGTCTGGGTGCTTTTAGAATGATCCAGGGAGGGTCTAGAAGGGTCTGGGGAATTTTAGAAGCGTTCTGGGTGGGTCTAGAAGGGTCTGGGGGCTATTAGAAGGATCCAGGGATCGTCTACAAGGGTCTGGGGTCTTTTAGAAGGGTCCTGCGGGTCTCTAGAAGAGTCTGGGGGCATTTAGAAGAGTTCTTGGGGTCTCTAGAAGGGTCTGGGGACCATTAGAGGGGCCCTAGGGGCCTCTAGAAGGGTCTGGGGGATTTTAGAAGGGTTCTGGGGAGCTCTTGAAGGGTCTGGGGGCTTTTAGAATGGTCCTTGGGGGCTCTAGAAGGGTCTGGGGACCACTAGAGGGGCCCTGGGGACCTCTAGAAGGGTCTGGGGTATTTTAGACGGGTCCTGCGGGTCTCTAGAAGCGTCTGGGGGCTTTTAGAAGGGTCCTGGGGGGTTCTAGAAGGGTCTGGCGGCTTTTAGAAGGGTCCTGGTGGGCTCTAGAAGGGTGTGACTGCTTTTAGAATGGTCCTGGGTGCATCTAGAAGTCTCTGGGTGCTTTTAGAAGGGTCCTGTGGGCATCTAGAATTGTCTGCGGCCTTTTAGAAGGGTCCGAGTAGGCTCTAGAAGGGTCTGGGTGCTTTTAGAAGGATCCGGGGAGGGTCTAGAAGGGTCTGGGGCTTTTAGAAGGGTCCTGTGGAGCTCTAGAAGGGTCTGGGGCTTTTTAGAAGAGTCCTGGGGAGCTCTAGAAGGGTCTGGGTCTTTCAGAAGGGTCCTGGGGGTCGCTAGAAGTGTTTGGGTGTATTTGGAAAGGTCCTGGGGAGCTCTAGAAGGGTCTGGGGGCTTTCAGAAGGGTCCTGGAGGCATGTAGAAGGGTCTGGAGGCTTTTAGAATGGTCCTGATGGGCTCTAGAATGGTCTGGGGGCATTCAGAACGGTCCTGGTGGCCTCTAGAAGAGACTGGATGCTTTTAGAAGAGTCCTGGGGGGCTCTAGATTGGTCTGGGGGCATTTAGAAGGGTCCTGGGGGGCTCTAGAAGGGTCTGGGGGCTTTTAGAAGGATACGTGGAATCTCTAGAAGGGTCTGGGGGCTTTTAGAAGGGTCCTGGGGAGCTCTAGAAGGGTCTGGAGGCTTTTAGAAGGGTCCTGGGTGGCTCTAGAAGGGTGTGGGGGCTTTTAGAAGGATCCGGGGTGGGTCTAGAACGGTCTGAGTGGTTTTAGAAGGGTCCTGGGCGGTTCTAGAAGGTATGGGGGATTTTAGAAAGGTCCTGGGGGGCTCTAGAAGTGTCAGAGGGATTTTAGAAGGGTCCTGGGGAGCTCTAGATGGGTCTGGGGGTTTTTAGAGGAGTTATGGGGGGCTCTAGAATGGTCTGGGGGCTTTTAGAAGGGTCCTGGGCGGATCTAGAAGGGTCTGGGGGCTTTCAGAAGGGTCCTGCGGGCCTCTAGAAATGTCTGGAGTTTTTTAGAAGGTCCTGGGGGGCTCTAGAAGGGTCTGGGGGCATTTAGAAGGGTCCTGGGGGTCTCCTGAAGGGTCTGGGGGCATTTATAAGGGTCCTGTGGTGCTCTAGAAAGGTCTGGGGGCTTTCAGAAGGGTCCTGAGGGGCTCTAGAAGGGTCTGGGGGGCTATTAGAAGGGTTCTTGGGGCCTCTAGAAGGGTCTGGGGTCTTTTAGAAGGGTCCTGGGAGGATCCAGATGGGTCTGGGTACTTTTAGAAGGATCCGGGGAGGTTCTAGAAGGGTCTGGGGGAATTAGAAGGGTCCTGGGAAGCTCTACAAATGTCTGGAGGGTTTTAGAATGGTCCTGGGGGCATCTAGAAGCGTCTATGGGCTTTTAGAATGATCCGGGGAGGCTCTAGAAGGGTCTGGCGGCTTTTAGAAGGGTCCTGGGGTCCTCTAGAAGGGTCTGGGGGCATTTAGAATGATACGGGGAGGATCTAGAAGGGTCTGGGGGCTTTTAGAAGGGTCCTGGGGGCTCTAGAAGGGTCTGGAGTCTTTGAAAATGGTCCTGGGGGGCTCTAGAAGGGTCTGGGGGCTTTTAGAAAGATCCGGGGAGGGTCTAGAAGGGTCTGGGAGGTTTTAGAAGGGTCCTGGGGTTCTCTAGAAGGGTCTGGGTGCTTTTAGACGGGCCCTGGGCTCTCTAGAAGTGTCTGGGGGCATTTAGAAGAGTCCTGGGGGGCTCTAGAATAGTCTGGGCTCTTTTAGAAGGGTCCTGGGGTGTTCTAGAAGGGTCTGGGGGATTTTAGAAGGGTCCTGCGGTCCTCTAGAATAGTCTGGATGCTTTTAGAAGGGTCCTGGGGGGCTCTACAAGGGTCTGGGGGCATTTAGAAGGGTCCTGGGGGGCTCTAGAAGGGTCTGGGGGATTTTAGAAGGGTCCTGGGGGCCTCTAGAAGGGTCTGGGGGCTTTTCGAAGGGTCCTAGGTGGCTATAGAAGGGTCTGGGTGCTTTTAGAAGGGTCCTTGGGGGCTCTAGAAGGGTCTGGGGACCATTAGAAGGGCACTGGGAGCCTCTAAAATGGTCTGGGTGATTTTAGAAGGGTCCTCGGGAGGTCTAGAATTGTCTGGGGGCTTTTAGAAAGGTCCTGGGAGGATCTAGAAGGGTCTGGGGGCTTTTAGAAGGGTCCTTGGTGGCTCTAGAAGGGTGTGGGGACAACTAGAGGAGCCCTGGGGGCCTCTAGAGGGGTCTGGGGTATTTTAGAAGGGTCCTGGGGAGCTCTAGAAGGGTCTGGGGGCTTTTAGAAGGGTCCTGGGAGACTCTAGAAGGGTCTGGGGGCATTTAGAAGGGTCCTGCGGGTCTCTAGAAGGGTCTGGGGGCTTTTAGAAGGGTCCTGGGGTGCTCTAGAAGGGTGTGAGTGCTTTTAGAATGACCCTGGGGGCATCTAGAAGGCTCTGGGGGCTTTTAGAAGTGTCCTGTGGGCCTCTAGAAGTGTCTGAGGGATTTTAGAAGGGTCCTGGGAGGCTCTGGAATGGTCTGGGTGCTTTTAGAAGGATTCGGGGAGGGTCTAGAAGAGTCTGGGTGCATTTAGAAAGGTCCTGTGGGGCTCTAGAAGGGTCTGGGTGCTTTTAGAAGGGTCCTGTGGGGCTCTAGAAGGGTCTGGGTGCTTTTAGAAGGGTCCTGGGGAGCTCTAGAAGGGTCTGGGGTCTTTTAGAAGGGTCCTGGGGGCCTCTAGAAGGGTCTGGAGGCTTTTAGAAGAGTTCTGGGGGGCTCTAGAAGGGTCTGGGGGCATTCAGAAGGGTCCTGGGGGCCTCTAGAAGGGTCTGGATGCTTTTAGAAGAGTCCTGGGGGGGTCTGGATGGGTCTGGGGACATTTAGAATGGTCCTGGTGGGCTCTAGAAGGGTCTGGGGGAGTTTAGATAGGTCCTGGGGAGCTCTAGAAGGGTCTGGGTGCTTTTAGAAGGGTCCTGGGAGACTCTAGAAGGGTCTGAGTGCTTTTAGAAGGGTCCTTCGTGTCTCTAGAAGGGTCTGGGTTCTTTTAGAATAGTCCTGGGGAGCTCTAGAAGGGTGTGAGGTCTTTTAGAAGGGTCCTGGTGGCATCTCGAAGACTCTGATGGCTTTTAGAAGGGTCCTGGGGGCCTCTAGAAGTGTCTGAGGGATTTTAAAAGGGTCCTGGGAGGCTCTAGAAGGGTCTGGTTGCTTTTAGAAGAATTCGGGGAGGGTCTAGAAGGGTCTGGTTGCTTTTAGAAGGGTCCTGTGGGGCTCTAGAAGGGTCTGGGTGCTTTTAGAAGGGTCCTGGGGGCCTCTAGAAGGGTCTGGGGGCTTTTAGAAGGGTCCTGGGGAGCTCTAGAAGGGTCTTGGGGCTTTTAGAAGGGTCCTGAGGGCGCTAGAAGTGTCTGGGTGCTTTTAGAAGGGTCCTGGGTGTCTCTAGAAGGGTCTGGGGGCTTTTAGAGGGTCTGGAGGCTTTATAGAAGGGTCCTGGGGGCCTCTAGAAGGGTCTGGGGGCTTTTAGAAGGGTCCTGGGTCATCTAGAATGGTCTGGGGGCTTTTAGAAAGGTCCTGGGAGGATCCAGATGGGTCTGGGTGGTTTTAGAAGGATCCGGGGATGGTCTAGAAGGGTCTGGGTGCTTTTAGAAGGGTCCTGGGGGGCTCTACAAATGTCTGGAGGATTTTAGAAGGATCCGGGGAGGCTCTAGAAGTGTCTGGTGGCTTTTAGAAGGGTCCTTGGGAGTTCTAGAAGGGTCTGGGTGCTTTCAGAAGGGTCCTGGGGGCCTCTAGAAGGGTCTGGGTGCTTTCAGAAAGGTCCTGGGTGGCTCTAGAAGGGTCTGGGGGCTTTTAGAAGGGTCCTTTGGGGCTGTAGAAGGGTCTGGGGGCTTTTAGATGGGTCCTGGGGGGCTCTAGAAGGGTCCGGGGGCTTTTAGAATGGTCCGTGGAGGCTCTAGAAGGGTCTGGGTGCTTTTAGAATGGTCCTGGGGGGCTCTAGAAGGGTCTGGGGGCTATTAGAAGGATCCGGGGAGGGTCTAGAAGGCTCTGGGGGCATTTAGAAGGGTCCTTGGTGGCTCTAGAAGGGTCTGGGGACCATTAGAGGAGCCCTGGGGTCCTCTAGAATTGTCTGGGGGTTTTTAGAGGAGTTATGGGGGGCTCTAGAAGGGTCTGGGGGCTTTTACAAGGGTCCTGGGGGAATCTAGAAGGGTCTGGGGGCTTTTAGAAGGGTCCTGCGTGTCTCTAGAAGGGTCTGGGGGCTTTTAGAAGGGTCCTTGGTTGCTCTAGAAGGGTGTGGGGACCACTAGAGGAGCCCTGGGTGCCTCTAGAGGGGTCTGGGGTATTTTAGAAGGGTCCTGGGGAGCTCTAGAAGGGTCTTTGGGCTTTTAGAAGGGTCCTGGGAGACTCTAGAAGGGTCTGGGGACATTTAGAAGGGTCCTGCGGGTCTCTAGAAGGGTCTGGGGGCTTTTAGAAGGGTCCTGGGGGGCTCTAGAAGTGTCTGGGGGCTTTTAGAAGGGTCCTGGGGTGCTCTAGAAGGGTGTGAGCTCTTTTAGAATGGTCCTGGGGGCATCTAGAAGGCTCTGGGGGCTTTTAGAAGTGTCCTGTGGGCCTCTAGAAGTGTCTGAGGGATTTTAGAAGGGTCCAGGGAGGCTCTGGAATGGTCTGGGTGCTTTTAGAAGGATTCGGGGAGGGTCTAGATGAGTCTGGGGGCATTTAGAAGGGTCCTGTGGGGCTCTAGAAGGGTCTGGGTGCTTTTAGAAGGGTCCTGTGGGGCTCTAGAAGGGTCTGGGTGCTTTTAGAAGGGTCCTGGGGAGCTCTAGAAGGGTCTGGGGTCTTTTAGAAGGGTCCTGGGTGGCGCTAAAAGTGTCTGGGTGCATTTAGAAGGGTCCTGGGGAGCTCTAGAAGGGTCTGGAGGCTTTTAGAAGAGTTCTGGGGGGCTCTAGAAGGGTCTGGGGTCATTCAGAAGGGTCCTGGGGGCCTCTAGAATGGTCTGGATGCTTTTAGAAGAGTCCTGGGGGGGTCTAGATGGGTCTGGGGACATTTAGAATGGTCCTGGGGGGCTCTGGAAGGGTCTGGGGGAGTTTAGATAGGTCCTGGGGAGCTCTAGAACGGTCTGGGTGCTTTTAGAAGGGTCCTGGGAGACTCTAGAAGGGTCTGAGTGCTATTAGAAGGGTCCTTCGGGTCTCTAGAAGGGTCTGGGTTCTTTTAGAATGGTCCTGGGGGGCTCTAGAATGGTGTGAGGTCTTTTAGAAGGGTCCTGGGGGCATCTCGAAGACTCTGATGGCTTTTAGAAGGGTCCTGGGGGCTTCTAGAAGTGTCTGAGGGATTTTAAAAGGGTCCTGGGAGGCTCTAGAAGGGTCTGGTTGCTTTTAGAAGGATTCGGGGAGGGGCTAGAAGGGTCTGGGGGCTTTTAGAAAGGTCCTGTGGGGCTCTAGAAGGGTCTGGGTGCTTTTAGAAGGGTCCTGGGGGCCTCTAGAAGGGTCTGGGGGCTTTTAGAAGGGTCCTGGGGAGCTCTAGAAGGGTCTTGGGGCTTTTAGAAGGGTCCTGGGGAGCTCTAGAAGGGTCTGGGGGCTTTTAGAAGGGTCCTGGGAGAATCTAGAAGGGTCTGGGTGCATTTAGAAGGGTCCTGCGGGTCTCTAGAAGCGTCTGGGGGCTTTTAGAAGGGTCCTTGGGGGTTCTAGAAGGGTCTGGCGGCTTTTAGAAGGGTCCTGGTGGGCTCTAGAAAGGTGTGAGGGCTTTTAGAATGGTCCTGGGTGCATCTAGAAGTCTCTGGGTGCTTTTAGAAGGGTCCTGGGGGCCTCTAGAATTGTCTGCGGCCTTTTAGAAGGGTCCGGGGAGGCTCTAGAAGGGTCTGGGTGCTTTTAGAAGGATCCGGGGAGGGTCTAGAAGGGTCTGGGGCTTTTAGAATGGTCCTGTGGAGCTCTAGAATTGTCTGGGGTCATTTAGACGGGTCCTGGGGGGCTCTAGAAGTGTCTGGGGCTTTTTAGAAGAGTCCTGGGGAGCTCTAGAAGGTTCTGGGGCTTTCAGAAGGGTCCTGGGGGTCGCTAGAAGTGTTTGGGTGTATTTGGAAGGGTCCTGGGGAGCTCTAGAAGGGTCTGGGGGCTTTCAGAAGGGTCCTGGGGGCATGTAGAAGGGTCTGGAGGCTTTTAGAATGGTCCTGATGGGCTCTAGAATGGTCTGGGGGCATTCAGAACGGTCCTGGTGGCCTCTAGAAGGGACTGGATGCTTTTAGAAGAGTCCTGGGGGGCTCTAGATTGGTCTGGGGACATTTAGAAGGGTCCTGGGGTGCTCTAGAAGGGTCTGGGGGCTTTTAGAAGGATACGTGGAATCTCTAGAAGGGTCTGGTTGCTTTTAGAAGGGTCCTGGGGGGCTCTAGAAGGGTCTGGAGGCTTTTTGAAGGGTCCTGGGTGGCTCTAGAAGGGTGTGGGGGCTTTTAGAAGGATCCGGGGAGGGTCTAGAACGGTCTGGGTGGTTTTAGAAGGGTCCTGGGCGGTTCTAGAAGGGTCTGGGGGATTTTAGAAGGGTCCTGGGGGGCTCTAGAAGGGTCTGAGGGATTTTAGAAGGGTCCTGGGGAGCTCTAGAAGGGTCTGGGTGCTTTTATAGGGGCCATGGGCTTCTCTAGAAGGGTCTGGGGGCTTTTAGAGGAGTTATGGGGGGCTCTAGAATGGTCTGGGGGCTTTTAGAAGGGTCCTGGGCGGATCTAGAAGGGTCTGGGGGCTTTCAGAAGGGTCCTGCGTGCCTCTAGAAAAGTCTGGAGGCTTTTAGAAGGTCCTGGGGGGCTCTAGAAGGGTCTGGGGGCATTTAGAAGGGTCCTGGGGTGCTCTAGAAGGGTCTGGGGGATTTTAGAAGGATCCTGGGGGCCTCTAGAAAGGTCTGGGGGCATTTAGAAGGGTCCTGGGGTGCTCTAGAAGGGTCTGGGGGCTTTCAGAAGAGTCCTGAGGGGCTCTAGAAGGGTCTGGGGGGCTATTAGAAGGGTTCTTGGTGCCTCTAGAAGGGTCTGGGGTCTTTTAGAAGGGTCCTGGGAGGATCCAGATGGGTCTGGGTACTTTTAGAAGGATCCGGGGAGGTTCTAGAAGGGTCTGGGGGCGTTTAGAAGGGTCCTGGGAGGCTCTACAAATGTCTGGAGGGTTTTAGAATGGTCCTGGGGGCATCTAGAAGCGTCTATGGGCTTTTAGAATGATCCGGGGAGGCTCTAGAAGGGTCTGGCGGCTTTTAGAAGGGTCCTGGGGTCCTCTAGAAGGGTCTGGGGGCATTTAGAATGATACGGGGAGGATCTAGAAGGGTCTGGGGGCTTTTAGAAGGGTCCTGGGGGCTCTAGAAGGGTCTGGAGTCTTTGAGAATGGTCCTGGGGGGCTCTAGAAGGGTCTGGTAGCTTTTAGAAAGATCCGGGGAGGGTCTAGAAGGGTCTGGGAGGTTTTAGAAGGGTCCTGGGGTTCTCTAGAAGGGTCTGGGTGCTTTTACACGGGCCCTGGGCTCTCTAGAAGTGTCTGGGGGCATTTAGAAGAGTCCTGAGGGGCTCTAGAATCGTCTGGGGTCTTTTAGAAGGGTCCTGGGGTGTTCTAGAAGGGTCTGGGGGATTTTAGAAGGGTCCTGCGGTCCTCTAGAATAGTCTGGATGCTTTTAGAAGGGTCCTGGGGGGCTCTACAAGGGTCTGGGGGCATTTAGAAGGGTCCTGGGGGGCTCTAGAAGGGTCTGGGGGATTTTAGAAGGGTCCTGGGGGCCTCTAGAAGGGTCTGGGTGCTTTTAGAATGGTCCTAGGTGGCTATAGAAGGGTCTGGGTGCTTTTAGAAGGGTCCTTGGGGGCTCTAGAAGGGTCTGGGGACCATTAGAGGGGCACTGGGAGCCTCTAGAATGGTCTGGGTGATTTTAGAAGGGTCCTCGGGAGGTCTAGAATTGTCTGGGGGCTTTTAGAAAGGTCCTGGGAGGCTCTAGAAGGGTCATGGGGCTTTTAGAAGAGTCCTGCGTGTCTCTAGAAGGGTCTGGGGGCTTTTAGAAGGGTCCTTGGGGGCTCTAGAAGGGTGTGGGGACCACTAGAGGAGCCCTGGGGGCCTCTAGAGGGGTCTGGGGTATTTTAGAAGGGTCCTGGGGAGCTCTAGAAGGGTCTGGGGGCTTTTAGAAGGGTCCTGGGGGACTCTAGAAGGGTCTGGGGGCATTTAGAAGGGTCCTGCGGGTCTCTAGAAGGGTCTGGGGGCTTTTAGAAGGGTCCTGGTGGGCTCTAGAAGGGTCTGGTGGCTTTTAGAAGGGTCCTGGGGTGCTCTAGAAGGGTGTGAGTGCTTTTAGAATGGTCCTGGGGGCATCTAGAAGGCTCTGGGGGCTTTTAGAAGTGTCCTGTGGGCCTCTAGAAATGTCTGAGGGATTTTAGAAGGGTCCTGGGAGGCTCTGGAATGGTCTGGGTGCTTTTAGAAGGATTCGGGGAGGGTCTAGAAGAGTCTGGGGGCATTTAGAAGGGTCCTGTGGGGCTCTAGAAGGGTCTGGGTGCTTTTAGAAGGGTCCTGGGGGGCTCTAGAAGGGTCTGGGTGCTTTTAGAAGGGTCCTGGGGAGCTCTAGAAGGGTCTGGGGTCTTTTAGAAGGGTCCTGGGTGGCGCTAAAAGTGTCTGGGTGCATTTAGAAGGGTCCTGGGGAGCTCTAGAAGGGTCTGGGGGCTTTCAGAAGGGTCCTGGGGGCCTCTAGAAGGGTCTGGAGGCTTTTAGAAGAGTTCTGGGGGGCTCTAGAAGGGTCTGGGGGCATTCAGAAGGGTCCTGGGGGCCTCTAGAAGGGTCTGGATGCTTTTAGAAGAGTCCTGGGGGGGTCTAGATGGGTCTGGGGACATTTAGAATGGTCCTGGGGGGCTCTAGAAGGGTCTGGGGGAGTTTAGATAGGTCCTGGGGAGCTCTAGAAGGGTCTGGGTGCTTTTAGAAGGGTCCTGGGAGACTCTAGAAGGGTCTGAGTGCTTTTAGAAGGGTCCTTCGGGTCTCTAGAAGGGTCTGGGTTCTTTTAGAATGGTCCTGGGGGGCTCTAGAAGGGTGTGAGGACTTTTAGAAGGGTCCTGGGGGCATCTCGAAGATTCTGATGTCTTTTAGAAGGGTCCTGGGGGCCTCTAGAAGTGTCTGAGGGATTTTAAAAGGGTCCTGGGAGGCTCTAGAAGGGTCTGGTTGCTTTTAGAAGGATTCGGGGAGGGTCTAGAAGGGTCTGGGGGCTTTTAGAAGGGTCCTGTGGGGCTCTAGAAGGGTCTGGGTGTTTTTAGAAGGGTCCTGGGGGCCTCTAGAAGGGTCTGGGGGCTTTTAGAAGGGTCCTGGGGAGCTCTAGAAGGGTCTTGGGGCTTTTAGAAGGGTCCTGAGGGCGCTAGAAGTGTCTGGGTGCTTTTAGAAGGGTCCTGGGTGTCTCTAGAAGGGTCTGGGGGCTTTTTGAAGGGTCCTGGGGGCCTCTAGAAGGGTCTGGAGGCTTTATAGAAGGGTCCTGGGGGCCTCTAGAAGGGTCTGGAGTCTATTAGAAGAGTCCTGGGGGGCTCTAGATGGGTCTGGGGTCATTTAGAAGGGTCCTGGGGGGGCTCTAGAAGGGTCTGGGGGCTTTCAGAAGTGTCCTGGGGGGCTCTAGAAGGGTCTGGGGGCTTTTAGAAGGGTCCTGGGTCATCTAGAATGGTCTGGGGGCTTTTAGAAAGGTCCTGGGAGGATCGAGATGGGTCTGGGTGGTTTTAGAATGATCCGGGGATGGTCTAGAAGGGTCTGGGTGCTTTTAGAAGGGTCCTGGGGGGCTCTACAAATGTCTGGAGGATTTTAGAAGGATCCGGGGAGGCTCTAGAAGTGTCTGGCGGCTTTTAGAAGGGTCCTTGGGAGCTCTAGAAGGGTCTGGGTGCTTTCAGAAGGGTCCTGGGGGCCTCTAGAAGGGTCTGGGTGCTTTCAGAAAGGTCCTGGGTGGCTCTAGATGGGTCTGGGGGCTTTTAGAAGGGTCCTTTGGGGCTGTAGAAGGGTCTGGGGGCTTTTAGATGGGTCCTGGGGGGCTCTAGAAGGGTCCGGGGGCTTTTAGAATGGTCCGTGGAGGCTCTAGAAGGGTCTGGGTATTTTTAGAAGGGTCCTGGGGGGCTCTAGAAGGGTCTGGGTGCTATTAGAAGGATCCGGGGAGGGTCTAGAAGGCTCTGGGGGATTTGAGAAGGGTCCTTGGTGGATCTAGAAGGGTCTGGGGACCATTAGAGGAGCCCTGGGTTCCTCTAGAAGGGTCTGGGGGTTTTTAGAGGAGTTATGGGGGGCTCTAGAAGGGTCTGGGGGCTTTTACAAGGGTCCTGGGGGAATCTAGAAGGGTCTGGGGGCTTTTAGAAAGGTCCTGCGTGTCTCTAGAAGGGTCTGGGGGCTTTTAGAAGGGTCCTTGGTTGCTCTAGAAGGGTGTGGGGACCACTAGAGGAGCCCTGGGGGCCTCTAGAGGGGTCTGGGGTATTTTAGAAGGGTCCTGGGGAGCTCTAGAAGGGTCTGGGGTATTTTAGAAGGGTCCTGGGAGACTCTAGAAGGGTCTGGGGACATTTAGAAGGGTCCTGCGGGTCTCTAGAAGGGTCTGGGGGCTTTTAGAATGGTCCTGGGGTGCTCTAGAAGGGTGTGAGCTCTTTTAGAATGGTCCTGGGGGCATCTAGAAGGCTCTGGGTGCTTTTAGAAGTGTCCTGTGGGCCTCTAGAAGTGTCTGAGGGATTTTAGAAGGGTCCTGGGGGCATCTCGAAGACTCTGATGGCTTTTAGAAGGGTCCTGGGGGCTTCCAGAAGTGTCTGAGGGATTTTAAAAGGGTCCTGGGAGACTCTAGAAGGGTCTGGTTTCTTTTAGAAGGATTCGGGGAGGGTCTAGAAGGGTCTGGGGGCTTTTAGAAAGGTCCTGTGGGGCTCTAGAAGGGTCTGGGTGCTTTTAGAAGGGTCCTGGGGGCCTCTAGAAGGGTCTGGGGTCTTTTAGAAGGGTCCTGGGGAGCTCTAGAAGGGTCTTGGGGCTTTTAGAAGGGTCCTTCGGGTCTCTAGAAGGGTCTGGGTTCTTTTAGAATGGTCCTGGGGGGCTCTAGAAGGGTGTGAGGTCTTTTAGAAGGGTCCTGGGGGCATCTCGAAGACTCTGATGGCTTTTAGAAGGGTCCTGGGGGCCTCTAGAAGTGTCTGAGGTATTTTAAAAGGGTCCTGGGAGGCTCTAGAAGGGTCTGGTTGCTTTTAGAAGGATTCGGGGAGGGTCTAGAAGGGTCTGGGGGCTTTTAGAAGGGTCCTGTGGGGCTCTAGAAGGGTCTGGGTGCTTTTAGAAGGGTCCTGGGGGCCTCTAGAAGGGTCTGGGGGCTTTTAGAAGGGTCCTGGGGAGCTCTAGAAGGGTCTTGGGGCTTTTAGAAGGGTCCTGAGGGCGCTAGAAGTGTCTGGGTGCTTTTAGAAGGGTCCTGGGTGTCTCTAGAAGGGTCTGGGGGCTTTTAGAAGGGTCCTGGGGGCCTCTAGAAGGGTCTGGAGGCTTTATAGAAGGGTCCTGGGGGCCTCTAGAAGGGTCTGGAGTCTATTAGAAGAGTCCTGGGGGGCTCTAGATGGGTCTGGGGTCATTTAGAAGGGTCCTGGGGGGGCTCTAGAAGGGTCTGGGGGCTTTCAGAAGTGTCCTGGGGGGCTCTAGAAGGGTCTGGGGGCTTTTAGAAGGGTCCTGGGTCATCTAGAATGGTCTGGGGGCTTTTAGAAAGGTCCTGGGAGGATCGAGATGGGTCTGGGTGTTTTTAGAAGGATCCGGGGATGGTCTAGAAGGGTCTGGGTGCTTTTAGAAGGGTCCTGGGGGGCTCTACAAATGTCTGGAGGATTTTAGAAGGATCCGGGGAGGCTCTAGAAGTGTCTGGCGGCTTTTAGAAGGGTCCTTGGGAGCTCTAGAAGGGTCTGGGTGCTTTCAGAAGGGTCCTGGGGGCCTCTAGAAGGGTCTGGGTGCTTTCAGAAAGGTCCTGGGTGGCTCTAGAAGGGTCTGGGGGCTTTTAGAAGGGTCCTTTGGGGCTGTAGAAGGGTCTGGGGGCTTTTAGATGGGTCCTGGGGGGCTCTAGAAGGGTCCGGGGGCTTTTAGAATGGTCCGTGGAGGCTCTAGAAGGGTCTGGGTGTTTTTAGAAGGGTCCTGGGGGGCTCTAGAAGGGTCTGGGTGCTATTAGAAGGATCCGGGGAGGGTCTAGAAGGCTCTGGGGGCTTTGAGAAGGGTCCTTGGTGGCTCTAGAAGGGTCTGGGGACCATTAGAGGAGCCCTGGGTTCCTCTAGAAGGGTCTGGGGGTTTTTAGAGGAGTTATGGGGGGCTCTAGAAGGGTCTGGGGGCTTTTACAAGGGTCCTGGGGGAATCTAGAAGGGTCTGGGGGCTTTTAGAAGGGTCCTTGGTTGCTCTAGAAGGGTCCTTGGTTGCTCTAGAAGGGTGTGGGGACCACTAGAGGAGCCCTGGGGGCCTCTAGAGGGGTCTGGGTGTTTTCAGAAGGGTCCTGGGGGCCTCTAGAAGGGTCTGGGTGCTTTCAGAAAGGTCCTGGGTGGCTCTAGAAGGGTCTGGGGGCTTTTAGATGGGTCCTGGGGAGCTCTAGAAGGGTCTGGGGGCTTTTAGAAGGGTCCTGGGAGACTCTAGAAGGGTCTGGGGACATTTAGAACGGTCCTGCGGGTCTCTAGAAGGGTCTGGGGGCTTTTAGAAGGGTCTTGGGGGGCTCTAGAAGGGTCTGGGGGCTTTTAGAATGGTCCTGGGGTGCTCTAGAAGGGTGTGAGCTCTTTTAGAATGGTCCTGGGGGCATCTAGAAGGCTCTGGGTGCTTTTAGAAGTGTCCTGTGGGCCTCTAGAAGTGTCTGAGGGATTTTAGAAGGGTCCTGGGGGCATCTCGAAGACTCTGATGGCTTTTAGAAGGGTCCTGGGGGCTTCCAGAAGTGTCTGAGGGATTTTAAAAGGGTCCTGGGAGACTCTAGAAGGGTCTGGTTTCTTTTAGAAGGATTCGGGGAGGGTCTAGAAGGGTCTGGGGGCTTTTAGAAAGGTCCTGTGGGGCTCTAGAAGGGTCTGGGTGCTTTTAGAAGGGTCCTGGGGGCCTCTAGAAGGGTCTGGGGTCTTTTAGAAGGGTCCTGGGGAGCTCTAGAAGGGTCTTGGGGCTTTTAGAAGGGTCCTGGGGAGCTCTAGAAGGGTCTGGGGGCTTTTAGAAGGGTCCTGGGAGAATCTAGAAGGGTCTGGGTGCATTTAGAAGGGTCCTGCGGGTCTCTAGAAGCGTCTGGGGGCTTTTAGAAGGGTCCTGGGGGGCTCTAGATGGGTCTGGGGACGTTTAGAATGGTCCTGGTGGGCTCTAGAAGAGTGTGAGGGCTTTTAGAATGGTCCTGGGTGCATCTAGAAGTCTCTGGGTGCTTTTAGAAGGGTCCTGGGGGCCTCTAGAAGGGTCTGGGGGCTTTTAGAAGGGTCCTGAGGGCGCTAGAAGTGTCTGGGTGCTTTTAGAAGGGTCCTGGGTGTCTCTAGAAGGGTCTGGGGGCTTTTAGAAGGGTCCTGGGGAGCTCTAGAAGGGTCTTGGGGCTTTTAGAAGGGTCCTGGGGGCCTCTAGAATTGTCTGCGGCCTTTTAGAAGGGTCCGGAGAGTCTCTAGAAGGGTCTGGGTGCTTTTAGAAGGATTCGGGGAGGGTCTAGAAGGGTCTGGGGCTTTTAGAAGGGTCCTGTGGAGCTCTAGAAGGGTCTGGGTTCTTTTAGACTGGTCCTGGGGGGCTCTAGAAGGGTCTGGGGCTTTTTAGAAGAGTCCTGGGGAGCTCTAGAAGGGTCTGGGGCTTTCAGAAGGGTCCTGGGGTTCGCTAGAAGTGTTTGGGTTTATTTGGAAGGGTCCTGGGGAGCTCTAGAAGGGTCTGGGGGCTTTCAGAAGGGTCCTGGGGGCATGTAGAAGGGTCTGGAGGCTTTTAGAATGGTCCTGATGGGCTCTAGAATGGTCTGGGGGCATTGAGAACGGTCCTGGTGGCCTCTAGAAGGGACTGGATGCTTTTAGAAGAGTCCTGGGGGGCTCTAGATTGGTCTGGGGGCATTTAGAAGGGTCCTAGGGGGCTCTAGAAGGGTCTGGGGGCTTTTAGAAGGATACGTGGACTCTCTAGAAGGGTCTGGTTGCTTTTAGAAGGGTCCTGGGGGGCTCTAGAATGGTCTGGAGGCTTTTTGAAGGGTCCTGGGTGGCTCTAGAAGGGTGTGGGGGCTTTTAGAAGGATCCGGGGAGGGTCTAGAACGGTCTGGGTGGTTTTAGAAGGGTACTGGGCGGTTCTAGAAGGGTCTGGGGGATTTTAGAAGGGTCCTGGGGGGCTCTAGAAGGGTCTGAGGGATTTTAGAAGGGTCCTGGGGAGCTCTAGAAGGGTCTGGGTGCTTTTATAGGGGCCCTGGGCTTCTCTAGAAGGGTCTGGGGGCTTTTAGAGGAGTTATGGGGGGCTCTAGAATGGTCTGGGGGCTTTTAGAAGGGTCCTGGGCGGATCTAGAAGGGTCTGGGGGCTTTCAGAAGGGTCCTGCGGGCCTCTAGAAAAGTCTGGAGGCTTTTAGAAGGTCCTGGGGGGCTCTAGAAGGGTCTGGGGGCATTTATAAGGGTCCTGGGGTGCTCTAGAAGGGTCTGGGGGATTTTAGAAGGATCCTGGGGGCCTCTAGAAAGGTCTGGGGGCATTTAGAAGGGTTCTTGGGGCCTCTAGAAGGGTCTGGGGTCTTTTAGAAGGGTCCTGGGAGGATCCAGATGGGTCTGGGTACTTTTAGAAGGATCCGGGGAGGTTCTAGAAGGGTCTGGGGGCGTTTAGAAGGGTCCTGGGAGGCTCTACAAATGTCTGGAGGGTTTTAGAATGGTCCTGGGGGCATCTAGAAGCGTCTATGGGCTTTTAGAATGATCCGGGGAGGCTCTAGAAGGGTCTGGCGGCTTTTAGAAGGGTCCTGGGGTCCTCTAGAAGGGTCTGGGGGCATTTAGAATGATACGGGGAGGATCTAGAAGGGTCTGGGGGCTTTTAGAAGGGTCCTGTGGGCTCTAGAAGGGTCTGGAGTCTTTGAGAATGGTCCTGGGGGGCTCTAGAAGGGTCTGGGGGCTTTTAGAATGATCCGGGGAGGGTCTAGAAGGGTCTGGGAGGTTTTAGAAGGGTCCTGGGGTTCTCTAGAAGGGTCTGGGTGCTTTTAGACGGGCCCTGGGCTCTCTAGAAGTGTCTGGGGGCATTTAGAAGAGTCCTGGGGGGCTCTAGAATCGTCTGGGGTCATTTAGAAGGGTCCTGGGGTGTTCTAGAAGGGTCTGGGGGATTTTAGAAAGGTCCTGCGGTCCTCTAGAACAGTCTGAATGCTTTTAGAAGGGTCCTGGGGGGCTCCACAAGGGTCTGGGGGCATTTAGAAGGGTCCTGGGGGGCTCTAGAAGGGTCTGGGGGATTTTAGAAGGGTCCTGGGGGCCTCTAGAAGGGTCTGGGTGCTTTTAGAATGGTCCTAGGTGGCTATAGAAGGGTCTGGGTGCTTTTAGAAGGGTCCTTGCGGGCTCTAGAAGGGTCTGGGCACCATTAGAGGGGCACTGGGAGCCTCTAGAATGGTCTGGGTGATTTTAGAAGGGTCCTCGGGAGGTCTAGAATTGTCTGGGGGCTTTTAGAAAGGTCCTGGGAGGCTCTAGAAGGGTCTGGGGGCTTTTAGATGTGTCCTGCGTGTCTCTAGAAGGGTCTGGGGGCTTTTAGAAGGGTCCTTGGTGGCTCTAGAAGGGTGTGGGGACCACTAGAGGAGCCCTGGGGGCCTCTAGAGGGGTCTGGGGTATTTTAGAAGGGTCCTGGGGAGCTCTAGAAGGGTCTGGGGGCTTTTAGAAGGGTCCTGGGAGACTCTAGAAGGGTCTGGGGGCATTTAGAAGGGTCCTGCGGGTCTCTAGAAGGGTCTGGGGGCTTTTAGAAGGGTCCTGGGGGGCTCTAGAAGGGTCTGGGTGCTTTTAGAAGGGTCCTGGGGTGCTCTAGAAGGGTGTGAGGGCTTTTAGAATGGTCCTGGGGGCATCTAGAAGGCTCTGGGGGCTTTTAGAAGTGTCCTGTGGGCCTCTAGAAGTGTCTGAGGGATTTTAGAAGGGTCCTGGGAGGCTCTGGAATGGTCTGGGTGCTTTTAGAAGGATTCGGGGAGGGTCTAGAAGAGTCTGGGGGCATTTAGAAGGGTCCTGTGGGGCTCTAGAAGGGTCTGGGTGCTTTTAGAAGGGTCCTGGGGGGCTCTAGAATGGTCTGGGTGCTTTTAGAAGGGTCCTGGGGAGCTCTAGAAGGGTCTGGGTTCTTTTAGAAGGGTCCTGGGTGGCGCTAAAAGTGTCTGGGTGCATTTAGAAGGGTCCTGGGGACCTCTAGAAGGGTCTGGGGGCTTTTAGAAGGATACGTGGAATCTCTAGAAGGGTCTGGTTGCTTTTAGAAGGGTCCTGGGGGGCTCTAGAATGGTCTGGAGGCTTTTTGAAGGGTCCTGGGTGGCTCTAGAAGGGTGTGGGGGCTTTGAGAAGGATCCGGGGAGGGTCTAGAACGGTCTGGGTGGTTTTAGAAGGGTCCTGGGCGGTTCTAGAAGGGTCTGGGGGATTTTAGAAGGGTCCTGGGGGGCTCTAGAAGGGTCTGAGGGATTTTAGAAGGGTCCTGGGGAGCTCTAGAAGGGTCTGGGTGCTTTTATAGGGGCCCTGGGCTTCTCTAGAAGGGTCTGGGGGCTTTTAGAGGAGTTTTGGGGGGCTCTAGAATGGTCTGGGGGCTTTTAGAAGGGTCCTGGGCGGATCTAGAAGGGTCTGGGGGCTTTCAGAAGGGTCCTGCGGGCCTCTAGAAAAGTCTGGAGGCTTTTAGAAGGTCCTGGGGGGCTCTAGAAGGGTCTGGGGGCATTTATAAGGGTCCTGGGGTGCTCTAGAAGGGTCTGGGGGATTTTAGAAGGATCCTGGGGGCCTCTAGAAAGGTCTGGGGGCATTTAGAAGGGTTCTTGGGGCCTCTAGAAGGGTCTGGGGTCTTTTAGAAGGGTCCTGGGAGGATCCAGATGGGTCTGGGTACTTTTAGAAGGATCCGGGGAGGTTCTAGAAGGGTCTGGGGGCGTTTAGAAGGGTCCTGGGAGGCTCTACAAATGTCTGGAGGGTTTTAGAATGGTCCTGGGGGCATCTAGAAGCGTCTATGGGCTTTTAGAATGATCCGGGGAGGCTCTAGAAGGGTCTGGCGGCTTTTAGAAGGGTCCTGGGGTCCTCTAGAAGGGTCTGGGGGCATTTAGAATGATACGGGGAGGATCTAGAAGGGTCTGGGGGCTTTTAGAAGGGTCCTGTGGGCTCTAGAAGGGTCTGGAGTCTTTGAGAATGGTCCTGGGGGGCTCTAGAAGGGTCTGGGGGCTTTTAGAATGATCCGGGGAGGGTCTAGAAGGGTCTGGGAGGTTTTAGAAGGGTCCTGGGGTTCTCTAGAAGGGTCTGGGTGCTTTTAGACGGGCCCTGGGCTCTCTAGAAGTGTCTGGGGGCATTTAGAAGAGTCCTGGGGGGCTCTAGAATCGTCTGGGGTCATTTAGAAGGGTCCTGGGGTGTTCTAGAAGGGTCTGGGGGATTTTAGAAAGGTCCTGCGGTCCTCTAGAACAGTCTGAATGCTTTTAGAAGGGTCCTGGGGGGCTCCACAAGGGTCTGGGGGCATTTAGAAGGGTCCTGGGGGGCTCTAGAAGGGTCTGGGGGATTTTAGAAGGGTCCTGGGGGCCTCTAGAAGGGTCTGGGTGCTTTTAGAATGGTCCTAGGTGGCTATAGAAGGGTCTGGGTGCTTTTAGAAGGGTCCTTGCGGGCTCTAGAAGGGTCTGGGGACCATTAGAGGGGCACTGGGAGCCTCTAGAATGGTCTGGGTGATTTTAGAAGGGTCCTCGGGAGGTCTAGAATTGTCTGGGGGCTTTTAGAAAGGTCCTGGGAGGCTCTAGAAGGGTCTGGGGGCTTTTAGAAGTGTCCTGCGAGTCTCTAGAAGGGTCTGGGGGCTTTTAGAAGGGTCCTTGTGGGCTCTAGAAGGGTGTGGGGACCACTAGAGGAGCCCTGGGGGCCTCTAGAGGGGTCTGGGGTATTTTAGAAGGGTCCTGGGGAGCTCTAGAAGGGTCTGGGGGCTTTTAGAAGGGTCCTGGGAGACTCTAGAAGGGTCTGGGGGCATTTAGAAGGGTCCTGCGGGTCTCTAGAAGGGTCTGGGGGCTTTTAGAAGGGTCCTGGGGGGCTCTAGAAGGGTCTGGGGGCTTTTAGAAGGGTCCTGGGGTGCTCTAGAAGGGTGTGAGTGCTTTTAGAATGGTCCTGGGGGCATCTAGAAGGCTCTGGGGGCTTTTAGAAGTGTCCTGTGGGCCTCTAGAAGTGTCTGAGGGATTTTAGAAGGGACCTGGGAGGCTCTGGAATGGTCTGGGTGCTTTTAGAAGGATTCGGGGAGGGTCTAGAAGAGTCTGGGGGCATTTAGAAGGGTCCTGTGGGGCTCTAGAAGGGTCTGGGTGCTTTTAGAAGGGTCCTGGGGGGCTCTAGAATGGTCTGGGTGCTTTTAGAAGGGTCCTGGGGAGCTCTAGAAGGGTCTGGGGTCTTTTAGAAGGGTCCTGGGTGGCGCTAAAAGTGTCTGGGTGCATTTAGAAGGGTCCTGGGGACCTCTAGAAGGGTCTGGGGGCTTTCAGAAGGGTCCTGGGGGCCTCTAGAAGGGTCTGGAGGCTTTTAGAAGAGTTCTGGGGGGCTCTAGAAGGGTCTGGGGGCATTCAGAAGGGTCCTGGGGGCCTCTAGAAGGGTCTGGGTGCTTTTAGAAGGGTCCTGGGAGACTCTAGAAAGGTCTGAGTGCTTTTAGAAGGGTCCTTCGGGTCTCTAGAAGGGTCTGGGTTCTTTTAGAATGGTCCTGGGGGGCTCTAGAAGGGTGTGAGGTCTTTTAGAAGGGTCCTGGGGGCATCTCGAAGACTCTGATGACTTTTAGAAGGGTCCTGGGGGCCTCTAGAAGTGTCTGAGGGATTTTAAAAGGGTTTTGGGAGGCTCTAGAAGGGTCTGGTTGCTTTTAGAAGGATTCGGGGAGGGTCTAGATGGGTCTGGGGGCTTTTAGAAGGGTCCTGTGGGGCTCTAGAAGGGTCTTGGGGCTTTTAGAAGGGTCCTGAGGGCGCTAGAAGTGTCTGGGTGCTTTTATAAGGGTCCTGGGCAGCTCTAGAAGGGTCTGGGGGCTTTTAGAAGGGTCCTGGGGGCCTCTAGAAGGGTCTGGAGGCTTTGTAGAAGGGTCCTAGGGGGCTCTAGAAGGGTCTGGGGGCATTCAGAAGGGTCCTTCGGGCCTCTAGAAGGGTCTGGAGTCTATTAGAAGAGTCCTGGGGGGCTCTAGATGGGTCTGGGGTCATTTAGAAGGGTCCTGGGGGGCTCTAGAAGGGTCTGGGGGCTTTTAGAAGGGTCCTGGATCATCTAGAATGGTCTGGGGGCTTTTAGAAAGGTCCTGGGAGGATCCAGATGGGTCTGGGTGGTTTTAGAAGGGTCCTGGGGGGCTCTACAAATGTCTGGAGGATTTTAGAAGGAATCGGGGGAGCCTCTAGATGTGTCTGGCGGCTTTTAGAAGGGTCCTTGGGAGCTCTAGAAGGGTCTGGGTGCTTTCAGAAGGGTCCTGGTGGCCTCTAGAAGGGACTGGGTGCTTTCAGAAAGGTCCTGGGTGGCTCTAGAAGGGTCTGGGGGCTTTTAGAAGGGTCCTGTGGGGCTGTAGAAGGGTCTGGGGGCTTTTAGATGGGTCCTGGGGGGCTCTAGAAGGGTCCGGGGGCTTTTAGAATGGTCCGTGGAGGCTCTAGAAGGGTCTGGGTGCTTTTAGAAGGGTCCTGGGGGGCTCTAGAAGGGTCTGGGGGCTATTAGAAGGATCCGGGGAGGGTCTAGAAGGCTCTGGGGGCATTTAGAAGGGTCCTTGGTGGCTCTAGAAGGGTCTGGGGACCATTAGAGGAGCCCTGGGGTCCTCTAGAAGGGTCTGGGGGATTTTAGAAGGGTCCTGAGGAGCTCTAGAAGGGTCTGGGGGCTTTTACAAGGGTCCTGGGGGAATCTAGAAGGGTCTGGGGGCTTTTAGAAGGGTCCTGCGTGTCTCTAGAAGGGTCTGGGGGCTTTTAGAAGGGCCCTGGAGGACTCTAGAAGGCTCTGGGGTCTTTGAGAAGGGTCCTAGGGGGCTCTAGAAGGGTCTGGGTGTTTTTAGAAGGGTCCTGGGTTGCTCTACAAGGGTCTGGGAACTTTTAGAAGGGTCCTGGGAGACGCTAGAAGGGTCTGAGGGCTTTTAGAAGGGTCCTGTAGGGTCTCTAGAAGGGTCTGGGTGCTTTTAGAAGGGTCGTGCGAGGCCCTAGAAGGGTCTGGGCGCTTTTAGAATGGTCCTGGGGGGCTCTAGAAGGGTCTGGGTGCTTTTAGAAGGGTCCTGGGAGGCTCTAGAAGGGTCTGGGGGCTTTTTGAAGGGCCAGGGGGCCTCTAGAAAGCTCTGGGGACTTTTAGATGGGTCCTGGGGGCCTCTGGAAGGGTCCGGGGGCTTTCAGAAGGGTCCGTGGAGGCTCTAGAAGGGTCTGGGGGCTTTTAGAAGGGTCCTGGGGGGCTCTAGAAGGGTCTGGGGGTTATTAGAAGGATCCTGGGAGGGTCTAGAAGGGTCTGGGAGCTTTTAGAAGGGTCCTTGGGGGCTATAGAAGGGTCTGGGGACCATTAGAGGGGCACTGGGGTCCTCTAGAAGGGTCTGGGAGATTTTAGAAGGGTCCTGGGGAGCTCTAGAATTGTCTGGGGGCTTTTAGAAGGGTCCTGGAAGGCTCTAGAATGGTCTGGGGTCTTTTAGAAGGGTCCTGCGTGTCTCTAGAAGGGTCTGGAGGCTTTTAGAAGGGTCCTTGGGGGCTCTAGAATGGTCTGGGGACCATTAGAGGAGCCCTGGGGGCCTCTAGAAGGGTCTCGGGGCGTTTAGAAGGGTCCTGGGCAGCTCTAGAAGGGTCTGGGGGCTTTTAGAAGGGTGTTGGTAGACTCTAGAAGGGTGTGGGGGCATTTAAAAGGGTCCTGCGGGTCTCTAGAAGGGTCTGGGGGCTTTTAGAAGGGTCCTGGGGGGCTCTAGAAGGTCGGTGGTCTTTTAGAAGGGTCCTGGGTGGCTGTAAAGGGTGTGAGGGCTTTTAGAAGGGTCCTGGGGGCATCTAGAAGGCTCTGGGGGCTTTTAGAAGGGTCCTGGGGTACTCTAGAAGTGTCTGCGGCCTTTTGAAAGGGTCCTGGGAGGTTCTAGAATGGTCTGGGCGCTTTTAGAAGGATTCGGGGTGGGTCTAGAATGGTCTGGGGGCTGTTAGAAGTGTCCTGGGGGGCTCTAGAAGGGTCTGGGTGCTTTTAGAAGGGTCCTGGGGGGTCTAGAAGTGTCTGGGGACTTTTAGAAGGGTCCTGGGGAGCGCTAGAAGGGTCTGGGGGCTTTTAGAAGGGTCCTGGGTGGCGCTAGAAGTGTTTGGGTGCATTTAGAAGGGTCCTGGGTTGCTCTAGAAGGGTCTGGGCTCTTTCAGAAGGGTCCTGAGGGTCTCTGGAATGGTCTGGGGTCTTTTAGAAGAGTCCTGGGGGGCTCTAGAAGGGTCTGGGGGCATTCAGAAGGGTCCTGGGGGCCTCTAGAAGGGACTGGAGGCTTTTAGAAGAGTCCTGGGGTGCTCTAGATGGGTCTGGGGGCATTTAGAAGCGTCCTGGGGGGCTCTGGAAGGGTCTGGGTTAGTTTAGAATGGTCCTGGGGAGCTCTAGAAAGGTCTGGGTGCTTTTAGAAGGGTCCTGGTAGACTCTAGAAGGGTCTGAGTGCTATTAGAAGGGTCCTGTGGGTCTCTAGAAGGGTCTGGGGGCTTTTAGATAGTTCCTGGGGGGCTCTAGAAGGGTGTGAGATCTTTTAGAATTGTCCTGGGGGCATCTTGAAGACTCTGGGGTATTTTAGAAGGGTCCTGTGGGCCTCTAGAAGTGTCTGAGGGATTTTAAAAGGGTCCTGGGAGGCTCTAGAAGGGTCTGGTTGCTTTTAGAAGTGTCCGTGGAGGCTCTAGAAGGGTCTGGGGCCTTTTAGAAGGGTCCTGGGGGGCTCTAGAAGGGTCTGGGTGCTATTAGAAGGATCCGGGGAGGGTCTAGAAGGCTCTGGGGGCTTTTAGAAGGGTCCTTGGGGGCTCTAGAAGGGTCTGGGGACCATTAGAGGAGCCCTGGCGGCATCTAGAAGGGTCTGGGGGATTTTAGAAGGGTCCTGGGGAGCTCTAGAAGGGTCTGGAGTCTTTTAGAAGGGTCCTGGGGGAATATAGAAGGGTCTGGGGGCTTTTAGAAGGGTCCTGCGGGTCTCTAGAAGGGTCTGGGTGCTTTTAGAAGGGTCCTGGAGGAATCTAGAAGGGTCTGGGGTCTTTGAGAAGGGTCCTAGGGGGCCCTAGAAGAGTCTGGGTGCTTTTAGAAGTGTCCTGGGGGTCTCTAGAAGGGTCTGGGTGCTTTTAGAAGGGTCCTGGGAGACTCTGGAAAGGTCTGAGGGCTTCTAGAAGGGTCCTGTAGGGTCTATAGAAGGGTATGGGTGCTTTTAGAAGGGTCCTGTGGGGCTCTATAAGGGTCTGGGGGCATTTAGAAAGGTCCTGGTGGGCTCTAGAAGGGTCTGGGTGCTTTTAGAAGGGTCCTGGGAGGATCTAGAAGGGTCTGGTTGCTTTTAGAATGGCCCTGGGAGGCTCTAGAAGGGTCTGGGGGCTTTTAGAAGGGTCCTGGGAGGATCTAGAAGGGTCTGGTTGCTTTTAGAAGGGTCCTTGGGGGCTCTAGAAGGGTCTGGGGACCACTAGAGGGTCCCTGGAGGCCTCTAGAAGAGTCTGGGGTATTTTAGAATGGTCCTGGGGAGCTCTAGAAGGGTCTGGGGGCTTTTAGAAGGGTCCTGGGAGACTCTAGAATGGTCTGGGGGCATTTAGATGGGTCCTGCAGGTCTCTAGAAGGGTCTGGGAGCTTTTAGAAGAGTCCTGGGGGGCTCTAGAATGGTCTGAGTGATTTTATAAGGGTCCTGTGAGGCTTTAGAAGGGTATGGGTGCTTTTAGACAGATCCAGGGAGGGTCTAGAAGGGTCTGGGGTCTTTTAGAAGGGTCCTGCGGGTCTCTAGAAGGGTCTGGGGGCTTTTAGAAGGGTCCTTGAGGGCTCTAGAAGGGTCTGGGGAACATTAGAGGGGCCCTAGGGGCCTCTAGAAGGGTCTGGGGGATTTTAGAAGGGTTCTGGGGAGCTCTAGAAGGGTCTGGGGGCTTTTAGAATGGTCCTTGGGGGCTCTAGAAGGGTCTGGGGACCACTAGAGGGGCCCTGGGGACCTCTAGAAAGGTCTTGGGTATTTTAGACGGGTCCTGGGGAGCTCTAGAAGGGTCTGGGGGCTTTTAGAAGGGTCCTGGGGGGCTCTAGAAGGGTCTGGGGGCATTTAGAAGTTTCCTGGGGGGCTCTAGAAGGGTCTGGGGGATTTTAGAAGGATCCTGGGGGCCTCTAGAAAGGTCTGGGGGCATTTAGAAGGGTCCTGTGTGTCTCTAGAAGGGTCTGGGGGCTTTTAGAAGGGTCCTTGGGGCTCTAGAAGGGTCTGGGGACCATTAGAGGGGCCCTAGGGGCCTCTAGAAGGGTCTGGGGGCTTTTAGAATGGTCCTTGGGGGCTCTAGAAGGGTCTGGGGACCACTAGAGAGGACCTGGAGGCCTCTAGAAGGGTCTGGGGTATTTTAGAAGGGTCCTGGGGAGCTCTAGAAGGGTCTGGGGGCTTTTAGAAGGGTCCTGGGAAACTCTAGAAGGGTCTGGGGGCATTTAGATGGGTCCTGCGGGTCTCTAGAAGGGTCTGGGAGCTTTTAGAAGGGTCCTGGGGGGATCTAGAAGGGTCTGGCGGCTTTTAGAAGGGTCCTGGTGGGGTCTAGAAGGGTGTGAGGGCTTTTAGAATGGTCCTGGGGGCATCTAGAAGTCTCTGGGGGCTTTTATAAGGGTCCTGTGGGGCTCTAGAATGGTCTGAGGGATTTTAGAAGGGTCCTGGGAGGCTCTAGAAGGGTCTGGGTGCTTTTAGAAGGATCCGGGGAGGGTCTATAAGGGTCTGGGGACTTTTAGAAGGGTCCTGGGGGGCTCTAGAAGGGTCTGGGGGATTTTAGAAGGGTCCTGGGGGGCTCTAGAAGGGTCTGAGGGATTTTAGAAGGGTCCTGGGGAGCTCTAGAATGGTCTGGGGGCTTTTAGAAGGGCCCTTGGGGGCTCTAGAAGGGTCTGGGGACCATTAGAGGGGCCCTAGGGGCCTCTAGAAGGGTCTGGGGGATTTTAGAAGGGTTCTGGGGAGCTCTTGATGGGTCTGGGGGCTTTTAGAATGGTCCTTGGGGGTTCTAGAAGGGTCTGGGGACCACTAGAGGGGCCCTGGGGACCTCTAGAAGGGTCTGGGGTATTTTAGACGGGTCCTGGGGAGCTCTAGAAGGGTCTGGGGGCTTTTAGAAGGGTCCTGGGAGAATCTAGAAGGGTCTGGGTGCATTTAGAAGGGTCCTGCGGGTCTCTAGAAGCGTCTGGGGGCTTTCAGAAGGGTCCTGAGGGGCTCTAGAAGGGTCTGGGGGGCTATTAGAAGGGTTCTTTGGGCCTCTAGAAGGGTCTGGGTTCTTTTAGAAGGGTCCTGGGAGGATCCAGATGGGTCTGGGTACTTTTAGAAGGATCCGGGGAGGTTCTAGAAGGGTCTGGGGGCGTTTAGAAGGGTCCTGGGAGGCTCTACAAATGTCTGGAGGGTTTTAGAATGGTCCTGGGGGCATCTAGAAGCGTCTATGGGCTTTTAGAATGATCCGGGGAGGATCTAGAAGGGTCTGGCGGCTTTTAGAATGGTCCTGGGGTCCTCTAGAAGGGTCTGGGGGCATTTAGAATGATACGGGGAGGATCTAGAAGGGTCTGGGGGCTTTTTGAAAGATCCGGGGAGGGTCTAGAAGGGTCTGGGAGGTTTTAGAAGGGTCCTGGGGTTCTCTAGAAGGGTCTGGGTGCTTTTAGACGGGCCCTGGGCTCTCTAGAAGTGTCTGGGGGCATTTAGAAGAGTCCTGAGGGGCTCTAGAATCGTCTGGGCTCTTTTAGAAGGGTCCTGGGGTGTTCTAGAAGTGGGGGATTTTAGAAGGGTCCTGCGGTCCTCTAGAATAGTCTGGATGCTTTTAGAAGGGTCCTGGGGGGCTCTACAAGGGTCTGGGGGCATTTAGAAGGGTCCTGGGGGGCTCTAGAAGGGTCTGGGGGATTTTAGACGGGTCCTGGGGGGCTCTAGAAGGGTCTGGGTGCTTTTAGAATGGTCCTAGGTGGCTATAGAAGGGTCTGGGGGCTTTTAGAAGGGTCCTTGGGGGCTCTAGAAGGGTCTGGTGACCATTAGAGGGGCACTGGGAGCCTCTAGAATGGTCTGGGTGATTTTAGAAGGGTCCTCGTGAGGTCTAGATAGAATTGTCTGGGGGCTTTTAGAAAGGTCCTGGGAGGCTCTAGAAGGGTCAGGGGGCTTTTAGAAGAGTTCTGCGTGTCTCTAGAAGGGTCTTGGGGCTTTTAGAAGGGTCCTTGGGGGCTCTAGAAGGGTGTGGGGACCACTAGAGGAGCCCTGGGGGCCTCTAGAGGGGTCTGGGGTATTTTAGAAGGGTCCTGGGGAGCTCTAGAAGGGTCTGGGGGCTTTTAGAAGGGTCCTGGGAGACTCTAGAAGGGTCTGGGGGCATTTAGAAGGGTCCTGCGGGTCTCTAGAAGGGTCTGGGGGCTTTTAGAAGGGTCCTGGGGGGCTCTAGAAGGGTCTGGGGGCTTTTAGAAGGGTCCTGGGGTGCTCTAGAAGGGTGTGAGTGCTTTTAGAATGGTCCTGGGGGCATCTAGAAGGCTCTGGGGGCTTTTAGAAGTGTCCTGTGGGCCTCTAGAAGTGTCTGAGGGATTTTAGAAGGGTCCTGGGAGGCTCTTTAATGGTCTGGGTGCTTTTAGAAGGATTCGGGGAGGGTCTAGAAGAGTCTGGGGGCATTTAGAAGGATCCTGTGGGGCTCTAGAAGGGTCTGGGTGCTTTTAGAAGGGTCCTGGGGGGCTCTAGAAGGGTCTGGGTGCTTTTAGAAGGGTCCTGGGGAGCTCTAGAAGGGTCTGGGGTCTTTTAGAAGGGTCCTGGGTGGAGCTAAAAGTGTCTGGGTGCTTTTAGAAGGGTCCTGGGAAACTCTAGAAGGGTCTGGGGGCATTTAGATGGGTCCTGCGGGTCTCTAGAAGGGTCTGGGAGCTTTTAGAAGGGTCCTGGGGGGCTCTAGAATGGTCTCAGGGATTTTATAAGGGTCCTGGGAGGCTTTAGAAGGGTATGGGTGCTTTTAGAAGGATCCAGGGAGGGTCTAGAAGGGTCTGGGGTCTTTTAGAAGGGTCCTGCGGGTCTCTAGAAGGGTCTGGGGGCTTTTAGAAGGGTCCTTGGGGGCTCTAGAAGGGTCTGGGGACCATTAGAGGGGCCCTAGGGGCCTCTAGAAGGGTCTGGGGGATTTTAGAAGGGTTCTGGGGAGCTCTTGAAGGGTCTGGGGGCTTTTAGAATGGTCCTTGGGGGCTCTAGAAGGGTCTGGGGACCACTAGAGGGGCCCTGGGGACCTCTAGAAGGGTCTTGGGTATTTTAGACGGGTCCTGGGGAGCTCTAGAAGGGTCTGGGGGCTTTTAGAAGGGTCCTGGGGGGCTCTAGAAGGGTCTGGGGGCATTTAGAGGTGTCCTGGGGGGCTCTAGAAGGGTCTGGGGGATTTTAGAAGGATCCTGGGGGCCTCTAGAAAGGTCTGGGGGCATTTAGAAGGGTCCTGCGGGTCTCTAGAAGGGTCTGGGGGCTTTTAGAAGGGTCCTTGGTGCTCTAGAAGGGTCTGGGGACCATTAGAGGGGCCCTAGGGGCCTCTAGAAGGGTCTGGGGGCTTTTAGAATGGTCCTTGGGGGCTCTAGAAGGGTCTGGGGACCACTAGAGAGGACCTGGAGGCCTCTAGAAGGGTCTGGGGTATTTTAGAAGGGTCCTGGGGAGCTCTAGAAGGGTCTGGGGGCTTTTAGAAGGGTCCTGGGAAACTCTAGAAGGGTCTGTGGGCATTTAGATGGGTCCTGCGAGTCTCTAGAAGGGTCTGGGAGCTTTTAGAAGGGTCCTGGGGGGCTCTAGAAGGGTCTGGCGGCTTTTAGAAGGGTCCTGGTGGGCTCTAGAAGGGTGTGAGGGCTTTTAGAATGGTCCTGGGGGCATCTAGAAGTCTCTGGTGGCTTTTATAAGGGTCCTGTGGGGCTCTAGAATGGTCTGAGGGATTTTAGAAGGGTCCTGGGAGGCTCTAGAAGGGTCTGGGTGCTTTTAGAAGGATCCGGGGAGGGTCTATAAGGGTCTGGGGACTTTTAGAAGGGTCCTGGGGGGCTCTAGAAGGGTCTGGGGGATTTTAGAAGGGTCCTGGGGGGCTCTAGAAGGGTCTGAGGGATTTTAGAAGGGTCCTGGGGAGCTCTAGAATGGTCTGGGGGCTTTTAGAAGGGCCCTTGGGGGCTCTAGAAGGGTCTGGGGACCATTAGAGGGGCCCTAGGGGCCTCTAGAAGGGTCTGGGGTATTTTAGACGGGTCCTGGGGAGCTCTAGAAGGGTCTGGGGGATTTTAGAAGGGTCCTGGGAGAATCTAGAAGGGTCTGGGTGCATTTAGAAGGGTCCTGCGGGTCTCTAGAAGCGTCTGGGGGCTTTCAGAAGGGTCCTGAGGGGCTCTAGAAGGGTCTGGGGGGCTATTAGAAGGGTTCTTGGGGCCTCTAGAAGGGTCTGGGTTCTTTTAGAAGGGTCCTGGGAGGATCCAGATGGGTCTGGGTACTTTTAGAAGGATCCGGGGAGGTTTTAGAAGGGTCTGGGGGCGTTTAGAAGGGTCCTGGGAGGCTCTACAAATGTCTGGAGGGTTTTAGAATGGTCCTGGGGGCATCTAGAATCGTCTATGGGCTTTTAGAATGATCCGGGGAGGCTCTAGAAGGGTCTGGCGGCTTTTAGAATGGTCCTGGGGTCCTCTAGAAGGGTCTGGGGGCATTTAGAATGATACGGGGAGGATCTAGAAGGGTCTGGGGGCTTTTAGAAAGATCCGGGGAGGGTCTAGAAGGGTCTGGGAGGTTTTAGAAGGGTCCTGGGGTTCTCTAGAAGGGTCTGGGTGCTTTTAGACGGGCCCTGGGCTCTCTAGAAGTGTCTGGGGGCATTTAGAAGAGTCCTGAGGGGCTCTAGAATCGTCTGGGCTCTTTTAGAAGGGTCCTGGGGTGTTCTAGAAGGGTCTGGGGGATTTTAGAAGGGTCCTGCGGTCCTCTAGAATAGTCTGGATGCTTTTAGAAGGGTCCTGGGGGGCTCTACAAGGGTCTGGGGGCATTTAGAAGGGTCCTGGGGGGCTCTAGAAGGGTCTGGGGGATTTTAGACGGGTCCTGGGGGGCTCTAGAAGGGTCTGGGTGCTTTTAGAATGGTCCTAGGTGGCTATAGAAGGGTCTGGGGGCTTTTAGAAGGGTCCTTGGGGGCTCTAGAAGGGTCTGGTGACCATTAGAGGGGCACTGGGAGCCTCTAGAATGGTCTGGGTGATTTTAGAAGGGTCCTCGTGAGGTCTAGAATTGTCTGGGGGCTTTTAGAAAGGTCCTGGGAGGCTCTAGAAGGGTCAGGGGGCTTTTAGAAGAGTTCTGCGTGTCTCTAGAAGGGTCTGGGGGCTTTTAGAAGGGTCCTTGGGGGCTCTAGAAGGGTGTGGGGACCACTAGAGGAGCCCTGGGGGCCTCTAGAGGGGTCTGGGGTATTTTAGAAGGGTCCTGGGGAGCTCTAGAAGGGTCTGGGGGCTTTTAGAAGGGTCCTGGGAGACTCTAGAAGGGTCTGGGGGCATTTAGAAGGGTCCTGCGGGTCTCTAGAAGGGTCTGGGGGCTTTTAGAAGGGTCCTGGGGGGCTCTAGAAGGGTCTGGGGGCTTTTAGAAGGGTCCTGGGGTGCTCTAGAAGGGTGTGAGTGCTTTTAGAATGGTCCTGGGGGCATCTAGAAGGCTCTGGGGGCTTTTAGAAGTGTCCTGTGGGCCTCTAGAAGTGTCTGAGGGATTTTAGAAGGGTCCTGGGAGGCTCTGGAATAGTCTGGGTGCTTTTAGAAGGATTCGGGGAGGGTCTAGAAGAGTCTGGGGGCATTTAGAAAGGTCCTGTGGGGCTCTAGAAGGGTCTGGGTGCTTTTAGAAGGGTCCTGGGGGGCTCTAGAAGGGTCTGGGTGCTTTTAGAAGGGTCCTGGGGAGCTCTAGAAGGGTCTGGGGTCTTTTAGAAGGGTCCTGGGTGGCGCTAAAAGTGTCTGGGTGCATTTAGAAGGGTCCTGGGGAGCTCTAGAAGGGTCTGGGGTTTTTCAGAAGGGTCCTGGGGGCCTCTAGAAGGGTCTGGAGGCTTTTAGAAGAGTTCTGGGGGGCTCTAGAAGGGTCTGTGGGCATTCTGAAGGGTCCTGGGGGCCTCTAGAAGGGTCTGGATGCTTTTAGAAGAGTCCTGGGGGGCTCTAGATGGGTCTGGGGACATTTAGAATGGTCCTGGGGGGCTCTAGAAGGGTCTGGGGGAGTTTAGATAGGTCCTGGGGAGCTCTAGAAGGGTCTGGGTTCTTTTAGAATTGTCCTGGGGGGCTCTAGAAAGGTGTGAGGGATTTTAAATGGGTCCTGGGAGGCTCTAGAAGGGTCTGGTTGCTTTTAGAAAGATTCGGGGAGGGTCTAGAAGGGTCTGGGGTCTTTTAGAAGGGTCCTGGGGGGCTCTAGATGGGTCTGGGGTCATTTAGAAGGGTCCTGGGGGGCTCTAGAAGGGTCTGGGGGCTTTCAGAAGTGTCCTGGGGGCTCTAGAAGGGTCTGGGGCCTTTTAGAAGGGTCCTGGGGGGCTCTAGAAGGGTCTGGGTGCTATTAGAAGGATCGGGGAGGGTCTAGAAGGCTCTGGGGGCTTTTAGAAGGGTCCTTGGGGGCTCTAGAAGGGTCTGGGGACCATTAGAGGAGCCCTGGCGGCCTCTAGAAGGGTCTGGGGGGTTTTAGAAGGGTCCTGGGGAGCTCTAGAATGGTCTGGGGTCTTTTAGAAGGTTCCTGGGGGAATATAGAAGGGTCTGGGTGCTTTTAGAAAGGTCCTGCGGGTCTCTAGAAGGGTCTGGGTGCTTTTAGAAGGGTCCTGGAGGAATCTAGAAGGGTCTGGGGTCTTTGAGAAGGGTCCTAGGGGGCTCTAGAAGGGTCTGGGTGCTTTTAGAATTGTCCTGGGGGGCTCTAGAAGGGTCTGGGGGCTTTTAGAAGGGTCCTGGGGGACTCTGGAAAGGTCTGAGGGCTTCTAGAAGTGTCCTGTAGGGTCTCTAGAAGGGTATGGGTGCTTTTAGAAGGGTCCTGTGGGGCTCTAGAAGGGTCTGGGGGCATTTAGAAAGGTCCTGGTGGGCTCTAGAAGGGTCTGGGGGCTTTTAGAAGGGTCCTGGGAGGATCTAGAAGGGTCTGGTTGCTTTTAGAATGGCCCTGGGAGGCTCTAGAAGGGTCTGGGGGCTTTTTGAAGGGTCCAGGGGGCCTCTAGAAAGGTCTGGGTGCTTTTAGAAGGGTCCTGCGTGGCTCTAGAAGGGTCTGGGGTCTATTAGAAGGATCCGGGGAGGGTCTAGAAGGCTCTGGGGCCTTTTAGAAGGGTCCTTGGGGGCTCTAGAAGGGTCTGGGGACCATTAGAGAAGCCCTGGTGGCCTCTAGAAGGGCCTGGGGGATTTTAGAAGGGTCCTGGGGAGCTCTAGAAGTGTCTGGGAGCTTTTAGAAGGGTCCTGGGAGAATCTAGAAGGGTCTGGGGGCTTTTAGAAGGGTCCTGCGGGTCTCTAGACGGGTCTGGGGGCTTTTAGAAGGGTCCTGGGGGGATCTAGAATGGTCTGGGTGCTCTTAGAAGGGTCCTGGGGGCCTCTAGAAATGTCTGCGGGATATTAGAAGGGTCCTGGGAGGCTGTAGAAGGGTCTGGGTGTTTTAGAAGGATTCGGGGAGGGTCTAGAAGGGTCTGGGGGCTTTTAGAAGGGTCCTGTGGTGATCTAGAAGCGTCTGGGTTCTTTTAGAAGGGTTCTGGGAGGCTCTAGACGGGTCTGGGTGGTTTTTGAAGGGTCCTGGGGGTCTTTAGAAGGGTCTGGGGCCTTTTAGAATGGTCCTGCGGGGCTCTAGAATGCTCTGGGGGCTTTTAGAAGAGTCCTGGGTGGCTTTAGAAGAGTGTGAGTGCTTTTAGAAGGGTCCTGGGGGCATCTAGATGGCTCTGGGGACTTTTAGAAGGGTCCTGGGGGCCTCTAGATGGGTCTGAGGATTTTTAGAATGGTCCTGGGAGGCTCTAGAAGTGTCTGGGTGATTTTAGAAGGGCCCTGGGTGGCTCTAGAATGGTCTGGTTGCTTTTAGAAGGGTCCTGGTGGGCTCTAGAAGGGTCTGGGTGCTTTTAGAAATGTCCTGGGTGGCTCTAGAATGGTCTGGGGGCATTTAGAAGGGTCCCGGGGGGCTCTAGAAGGGTCTGGGGGCTTTTAGAAGGATCTTGGGGGCCTCTAGAAGGGTCTGGGGTCTTTTAGAAGGGTTCTGGGTGGCTCTAGAATGGTCTGGGGGCTTTTAGAAGCGTCCTGGGGGGCTCTAGAAGGGTGTGGTTGCTTTTAGAAGGGTCCTGGGGGCATCTACATGGCTCTGGGGGCTTTCAGAAGGGTCCTGGGGGCTTCTAGAAGGGTCTGAAGGATTTTAGAAGGGTCCTGGGAGGCTGTAGAAGGGTCTGGGTGCTTTTAGAATGATCCGGGGAGGGTGTAGAAGGGTCTGGGTTCTTTTAGAAGGGTCCTGGTGGGCTCTAGAAGGGTCTGGGTGCTTTCAGAAGGGCCTGTGTGGCTGTAGAAGGGTCTGGGGGCTTTTAGATGGGTCCTGGGGGGCTCTAGAAGGGTCCGGGGGCTTTTAGAAGGGTCCGTAGAGGCTGTAGAAGGGTTCGGAGGTCTTGTAGAAGGGTCCTGGGGGGCTCTAGAAGGGTCTGGGTGCTATTAGAAGGATCCAGGGAGGGTCTAGAAGGCTCTGGGGGCTTTTGGAAGGGTCCTTGGGGGCTCTAGAAGGGTCTGGGGAACATTAGAGGGGCACTGGGGTCCTCTAGAAGGGTCTGGGGGATTTTAGAAGGGTCCTGGGGAGCTCTAGAATTGTCTGGGGGCTTTTAGAATGGTCCTGGGAGGCTCTAGAAGGGTCTGGGGGCTTTTAGAATGGTCCTGCGTGTCTCTAGAAGGGTCTGAGTGCTTTTAGAAGGATTCGGGGAGGGTCTAGAAGGGTCTGGTGGCTTTTAGAAGGGTCCTGTGGGGCTCTCGAAGGGTCTGGGTGCTTTTAGAAGGGTACAGGGGGGCTCTAGAAGGGTCTGGGGGCTTTTAGAAGGGTCCTGGGGAGCTCTAGATGGGTCTGGGGGCTTTTAGAAGGGTCCTGGGGGGCGCTAGAAATGTCTGGGTGCATTTAGAAGGGTCCTGGGGAGCTCTAGAAGGGTCTGGAGGCTTTTAGAAAAGTCCTGGGGGGTCTAGAAGGGTCTGGGGGCATTCAGAAGGGTCCTGGGGGCCTCTAGAAGGGTCTGGAGGGTTTTAGAAGAGTCCTGGTGGGCTCTAGATGGGTCTGGGTGCTTTTAGAATGATCCGGGGTTGGTCTAGAAGGGTCTGGGTGCTTTTAGAAGGGACCTGGGTGGCTCTAGAAGGGTCTGGGGGCTTTTAGAAGGGTTCTGTGGGGATGTAGAAGGGTCTGGGTGCTTTTAGATGGGTCCTGGGGGGCTCTAGAAGGGTCTGGGGACCATTAGAGGGGCCCTGGGGGCCTCTAGAAGGGTTTGGGGGATTTTAGAAGGGTCCTGGGGAGCTCTAGAAGTGTCTGGAGGCTTTTAGAAGGGTCCTGGGGGGCTCTAGAAAGGTGTTAGGGCTTTTAGAAGCGTCCTGGGGGCATCTAGAAGGCTCTGGGGGCTATTAGAAGGGTCCTGGGGGGCTCTAGAAGGGTCTGGGGGCTTTTAGAATGGTCTTGGGTGGCTCTAGAAGGGTCTGGGTCTTTTAGAAGGGTCCTGGTGGGCTCTAGAAGAATCTGGGGACAGTTAGGAGGGTCCTGAGGGGATGTTGAATGGTCTGAGTGCTTTTAGATGGGTCCTGTAGGGCTAAAAAAGGTTCCTAACCCTATCCCTAACCCTAACTCTTACTCTAACCCTAACTCTAACACAAACCCAAACCCTAACCCTAACCCTAACCCTAACCCTAACTCTAACCCTAACTCTAACCCTAACCCTAACCCTAAACCTTACCCTAACCCTAACCCTAACCCTAACCACAACCCTAACCACAACCCTAACTCTAACCCTAACCCTAACCCTTAGCCTAACCCTAACCCTAACCCTAACCCTAACCCTAACTCTAACCCTAACCCTAACCCTAATCCTAACTCTAACCCTAACCCTAACCCTAACTCTAACTATAACCCTAACCCTAACCCTAACCCTAACCCTAACCCTAACTCTATAACCCTAACCCTAACCCTAACCCTAACCACAACCCTAACTCTAACCCTAACCCTAACCCTAACCCTTACCCTAACCCTAACCCTAACCCTAACCCTAACTCTAACTATAACCCTAACCCTAACCCTAACTCTAACCCTAACCCTAACCCTAATCCTAACTCTAACCCTAACCCTAACCCTAACCCTAACCCTAACCCTAACCCTAACCCTAACCCTAACCCTAACTCTAACCCTAACCCTAACTCTAACCCTAACCCTAACCCTAACTCTAACTATAACCCTAACCCTAACCCTAACCCTAACCCTAACCCTAACCCTAACCCTAACTCTAACCCTAACCCTAACCCTAACCCTAACCCTAACCCTAACTCTAACGCTAACCCTAACCTAACCTAACCCTAACCCTAACCCCTAACCCTAACCCTGCCTCTAACCCCTAGAAGTATCTGGGGCTTTTAGAAGAGTCCTTGAAGGATCTAGGAGGGTCTAGGGTCTCTAAAAAGGGTTCCTAAGGGGCTCCGGAAGGGTTTGGGGTCTTTTAGAAGGGTCCTCGGTGGCTCTAGAAGGGTCTAGGGTATTGTAGAAGGGTCCTAAGGGGGTTTAGTAGGGCCTGGGGGGCTTTATAAGATTTTGGGGGCCTTTATAAGGTTTTGAGGGGCTCTAGAAAGTCCGGGGGCTTTGAGAAGCACACTGGGGGCTCTAGACGTGTCTGGGTGCTTTTAGAAGGTTCCTGGGGGCTCTAGAAGGGTCTGGGTGCTTCTAGAGAAAAAAATTTTAATTTTGCACATTTGGGGAATTCGCAGGGCTCAGCACACCCGGAGTGCAAAGGATGAGCCTGGCCTGGGAAAAGCACCTGCTTGATCAGGGTGTATCCCCTGCCAGCTAAGTACAAAGGACCCAGACCATTCTAGAGCCCCCAAGGACCCTTCCAAAAGCCCCCAGACCCTTCTGGAGACGTTCAGGTTCCTTTGAAAAGGCCCCAGACCCTTCTAGAGCCTCCCAAGACCCTTCTAAAAGCCCCCAGACCTTCTAGACCCTCCCCGGATCTTTCTAAAAGCCCCGAGACCCTTCTAGAGGATCCCAGGACCCTTCTAAAAGCCCCCAGACCCTTCTAGAGCCCCCCAGGACCCTTCTAAAAGCCCCCAGACCCTTCTAGAGGACCCAGGGCCCCTCTTAAGCCACCCCGTCGCTTCTAGAGCCCCCCAGGACCCTTCTAAAAGACCCCAGACCATTCTAGAGCACCCCAGGACAATTCTAAAAGCCCCCAGACCCTTCTAGAGCCCCCCAGGACCCTTCTCAAAACTTCCAGACCCTTCTAGAGCCCCCCCAGGACCCTTCTAAAAGCCCCCAGACCCTTCTAGAGGCCCCAGGGCCCCTCTTAAGCAGCCCCGTCCCTTCTAGAGCATCCCAGGACCCTTCTAAAAGCCCCCAGACCCTTCTAGAGCAACCCAGGACCCTTCTAAAAGCCCCCAGACCCTTCTAGAGCCCCCCCGGACCCTTCTAAAAGCCCCTAGACCCTTCTAGAGGCCCCCAGGACCCTTCTGAAAGCCCCCAGAACCTTCTAGACCCCCACAGGACCCTTCTAAAAGCACCCAGACCATTCTTGAGCCCCCCAGGACCGTTCTAAAAGCACCCAGACCCTTCTAGAGACCCCAGGACCATTCTGAAAGCCCCCAGAACCTCCTAGAGCCACCCAGGACCCTTCTAAAAGACCCCAGACCATTCTAGCCCCCCCCAGGACCCTTCTACAAGCCCCCAGGTCCCTTCTAATAGCCCCCAGACTTGTCTAGAGGCAACCAGGACCCTTCTAAAAGTCCCCAGACCCTTCTAGAGCCCCCCCGGACCCTTGTAAAAGCCACCAGACACTTCTAGAGGCCCCCAGGACCCTTATAAAAGCACAAAGACCCTTCCAGAGCCTCCCAGGACCCTTCTGAACGCCCCCAGACCCTTCTAGAGGCACCCAGGACCTTCTAAAAGCCTCTAGACCCTTCTAGAGCCCCCCAGGACCCTTCTAAAAGCACCCAGACCCTTCTAGAGCCTCCCAGGACCATTCTAAATGCCCCCAGACCCTTCAAAACCCCCCAGGACACTTCTAAAATACCCCAGACCATTCTAGAGCACCCTAGGATCCTTCAAAAAGCATAAAGACCCTTCTAGACCGTCCCCGGATCATTCTAAAAGCCCCCAGACCCTTCTAGAGCCCCCCAGGATCATTCTAAAAGCCCGCAGACCCTTCTAGAGCCCCCTAGGACCCATCTAAAAGCCCCCAGACCATTCTAGAGCCCCCCAGGACACATCTAAAAGCCCCCAGACCCTTCTAGAGCACCCCAGGACCATTCTAAAAGACCCCAGACCCTTCTAGAGGCCCCCAGGACCCTTCTAAAACTCCCGAGACCCTTCTAGAGGCAACCAGGACCCTTCTAAAAGCCCCCAGACCCTTCTAGACCCTCCCCGGATCCTTCTAAAAGCCCCCATACCCTTCTAGATCCTCCCAGGACAGATCCTAAAAGCCCCCAGACCCTTCTAGAGCCCCCCAGGACCCTTCTAAAAGCCCCAGACCCTTCTAGAGCCCCCCAGGACCCTTCTAAAAGGCCGCAGAAACTTCTAGACCCTCTCCGGATAATTCTAAAAGCCCCCAGACATTTCTAGAGATCCCCAGGACCATTCTAAAAGGCCCCAGACCCTTCTATAGCCCCCCAGGACCCTTCTAAAAGACCCCAGACCATTCTAGAGCCCCCCAGAGCCCCTCTTAAGGCACCCCGTCCCTTCTAGAGCAGCCCAGGACCCTTCTAAAAGTCCCCAGACCCTTCCAGATCAACCCAAGACCCTTCTAAAAGCCCCCAGATCCTTCTAGAGCCCCCCTGGACCCTTCTAAAAGCCCCTAGACCCTTCTAGAGGCCCCCAGGACCCTTCTGAAAGCCCCCAGAACCTTCTAGAGCTTCACAGGACCCTTCTAAAAGCAACCAGACACTTCTACAGACCCCGAGGACCCAATAAAAGCCTACAGACCCTTCTAGAGACCCCCAGGACACTTCTAAAAGCCCCCAGACCCTTCTAGAGCCCCACAGGACCCTTCTAAAAGCACCCAGACCCTTCTAGAGCCCCCCAGGACCATTCTAAAAGCCCCCAGACCATTCTAGACCCTCCCCGGATCCTTCTAAAAGCCCCCAGACCCTTCTAGAGCACCCCAGGACCTTTCTAAAAGAACCCAGACCCTTCTAGAGCACCCAAGGACCCTTCTAAAAGCCCCCAGACTAATCTAGACCCTCCCCGGATTCTTCTAAAAGCCCCCAGACCCTTCTAGAGCATCCCAGGACCCTTCTAGAGCATCCCAGGACCCTTCTAAAAGCCCCCAGACCCTTCTAGAGGACCCCAGGACCATTCTAAAAGCACCCAGACCCTTTTAGAGCCCCCCGGTACCCTTCTAAAAGCACCCAGACCCTTCTAGAGTCCCCCAGGACACTTCTGAAAGCCCCCAGACACTTCTACAGACCCCCAGGACCCTATAAACCCCCCAGACTCTTCTAGAGCACCCCAGGACCCTTCTAAAAGCACCCAGACCCTTCTAGAGCCCCCCCGGACCCATTTAAAATCCTCCAGACCCTTATAGAGCCCCCCAGGACCCTTCTAAAAGACACCAGACTCTTTTAGAGGCCCCAGGGCCCCTCTTAAGCCCCCCCGTACCTTCTAGAGCACACTAGGACCCTTCTAAAAGCCCCCAGACCCTTCTAGAGCACCCCAGGACCCTTCTAAAAGCCCCCAGACCCTTCTAGAGCTCCCCCGGACCCTTCTAAAAGCCCCTAGACCCTTCTAGAGGCCCCCACGACACTTCTGAAAGCCCCCAGATCCTTCTAGAGCCCCACAGGACCCTTCTAAAAGCACCCAGACACTTCTACAGACCCCAGGACAGTATAAAAGACCCCAGACCCTTCTAGAGCCCCCCAGGACCCTTCTAAAAGCCCCCAGACCCTTCTAGAGCCCCCAGGACCCTTCTAAAAACTTCCAAACCCTTCTAGAGCCCCCCAGGACCCTTCTAAAAGCCCCCAGACCCTTCTAGAGGACCCAGGGCCCTTCTTAAGCCCCCCCGTCCCTTCTAGAGCACACCAGGACCCGTCTAAAAGCCTCTAGACCCTTCTAGAGCACTCCAGGACCTTTCCAAAAGCACCCAGACCCTTCTAGAGGCTACCCGGACCCTTATAAAAGCACCCAGACCCTTCCAGAGCCTCCCAGGACCCTTCTAAAAGCCACCAGACCCTTCTAGAGACCCCCAGGACCCTTCTAAAAGCCCCCAGACCCTTCTAGACCCTCCCCGGATCATTCTAAAAGACCCCAGACCCTTCTAGAGCCCCCTAGGATCCTTCAAAAAGCACCCAGACCCTTCTAGACCGTCCCTGGATCATTCTAAAAGCCCCCAGACCCTTCTAGAGCCCCCCAGGATCATTCTAAAAGCCCCCTGACCCTTCTAGAGCCCCCTAGGACCCATCTAAAAGCACCCAGACCCTTCTAGAGACCCCCAGGACCCTTCTAAAAGCCCCCAGACCGTTCTAGACCCACCCAGGACCCTTCTACAAGCACCCAGACCCTTCTAGAGCCCCCCAGGACCCTTCTAATAGCCCCCAGACCCGTCTAGGGGCCACCAGGACCCTTCTAAAAGTCCCCAGACCCTTCTAGAGCCCCCCCGGACCCTTATAAAAGCCCCCAGACCCTTCTAGAGGCCCCCAGGACCCTTATAAAAGCACCCAGACCCTTTCAGAGCCTCACATTTCCCTTCTAAACGCCCCCAGACCCTTCTAGAGGCCCCCAGGACCCTTCTAAAAGCCTCTAGACCTTTCTAGAGCCCCCCAGGAGCCTTCTAAATGCCCCCAGACCCTTCTAAAGCCTCCCAGGACCATTCTAAAAGCCCCCAGACCCTTCTAGAGCCACCCAGGACCCTTCTAAAAGAATCCAGACCCTTCTAGAGCCGCCTAGGATCTTTCAAAAAGCATAAAGACCCTTCTAGACTGTCCCCGGATCATTCTAAAAGGACCCAGACCCTACTAGAGCCCCTCAGGACCCTTCTAAATGCACCAAGACCCTTCTAGAGCACACCAGGACCCATCTAAAAGCCCCCAGATCCTTCTAGAGCACCCCAGGACCCTTCTAAAAGCCCCCAGACACTTCTAGAGCCCCCCAGGACCATTCTAAAAGCTCCCAGACCCTTCTAGAGGCTCCCAGGACCCTTCTAAAAGCCCCCAGACCCTTCTAGAGCCCCCCAGGACCCTTCTACAAGCCCCCAGACCCTTCTAGAGCCACCCAGACCCTTCTAAAAGCACCCAGACCCTTCTAGAGGCCCCCAGGACCTTTCTAAAATCACCCAGACCCTTCTAGAGGCTCCCCGGACCCTTATAAAAGTACCCCGACCATTCTAGAGCCTCCCAGTACCCTTCTAAAAGCAACCAGACCCTTCTAGAGAACCCCAGGACCCTTCTAAAAGCACCCAGACCCATCTAGACCCTCCCCGGATCCTTCTAAAAGCACCCAGACCCTTCTAGAGACCCCTAGGATCCTTCAAAAAGCACCCAGACCTTTCTAGACCGTCCCCGGATCATTCTAAAAGCCCCCAGACCCTTCTAGAGCCCCCCAGGATCATTCTAAAAGCCCCCAGACCCTTCTAGAGCCCCCTAGGACCCATCTAAAAGCCCCCAGACCCTTCTAGAGCCCCCCAGGACCCTTCTAATAGCCCCCAGACCCGTCTAGGGGCCACCAGGACCCTTCTAAAAGTCCCCAGACCCTTCTAGAGCCCCCCCGGACCCTTGTAAAAGCCCCCAGACCCTTCTAGAGGCCCCCAGGACCCTTATAAAAGCACCCAGACCCTTTCAGAGCCTCACATTTCCCTTCTAAACGCCCCCAGACCCTTCTAGAGGCCCCCAGGACCCTTCTAAAAGCCTCTAGACCTTTCTAGAGCCCCCCACTACCCTTCTAAAAGCCCCCAGACCCTTCTAGAGCCTCCCAGGACCATTCTAAAAGCCCCCAGACCCTTCTAGAGCCCCTCAGGACCCTTCTAAAAGAATCCAGACCCTTCTAGAGCCGCCTAGGATCTTTCAAAAAGCATAAAGACCCTTCTAGACCGTCCCCGGATCATTCTAAAAGGACCCAGACCCTTCTAGAGCCCCCTAGGACCCATCTAAAAGCACCCAGACCCTTCTAGAGACCCCCAGGACCCTTCTAAAAGCCCCCAGACCGTTCTAGACCCACCCAGGACCCTTCTACAAGCACCCAGACCCTTCTAGAGCCCCCCAGGACCCTTCTAATAGCCCCCAGACCCGTCTAGGGGCCACCAGGACCCTTCTAAAAGTCCCCAGACCCTTCTAGAGCCCCCCCGGACCCTTGTAAAAGCCCCCAGACCCTTCTAGAGGCCACCAGGACCCTTATAAAAGCCCCCAGACCCTTCTAGAGCCTCCCAGGACCATTCTAAAAGCCCCCAGACCCTTCTAGAGCCACCCAGGACCCTTCTAAAAGAATCCAGACCCTTCTAGAGCCGCCTAGGATCTTTCAAAAAGCATAAAGACCCTTCTAGACTGTCCCCGGATCATTCTAAAAGGACCCAGACCCTTCCAGAGCCCCTCAGGACCCTTCTAAATGCACCAAGACCCTTCTAGAGCACACCAGGACCCATCTAAAAGCCCCCAGATCCTTCTAGAGCACCCCAGGACCCTTCTAAAAGCCCCCAGACACTTCTAGAGCCCCCCAGGACCATTCTAAAAGCTCCCAGACCCTTCTAGAGGCTCCCAGGACCCTTCTAAAAGCACCCAGACCCTTCTAGAGCAACCCAGGACCCTTCTACAAGCCCCCAGACCCTTCTAGAGCCCCCCAGGACCTTTCTAAAATCACCCAGACCCTTCTAGAGGCTCCCCGGACCCTTATAAAAGCACCCCGACCCTTCTAGAGCCTCCCAGTACCCTTCTAAAGGCAACCAGACCCTTCTAGAGAACCCCAGGACCCTTCTAAAAGCACCCAGACCCATCTAGACCCTCCCCGGATCCTTTTAAAAGCACCCAGACCCTTCTAGAGACCCCTAGGATCCTTCAAAAAGCACCCAGACCTTTCTAGACCGTCCCCGGATCATTCTAAAAGCCCCCAGACCCTTCTAAAGCCCCCCAGGATCATTCTAAAAGCCCGCAGACCCTTCTAGAGCCCCCTAGGACCCATCTAAAAGCCCCCAGACCCTTCTAGAGCCCCCCAGGACCCTTCTAATAGCCCCCAGACCCGTCTAGGGGCCACCAGGACCCTTCTAAAAGTCCCCAGACCCTTCTAGAGCCCCCCCGGACCCTTGTAAAAGCCCCCAGACCCTTCTAGAGGCCCCCAGGACCCTTATAAAAGCACCCAGACCCTTTCAGAGCCTCACATTTCCCTTCTAAACGCCCCCAGACCCTTCTAGAGGCCCCCAGGACCCTTCTAAAAGCCTCTAGACCTTTCTAGAGCCCCCCACTACCCTTCTAAAAGCCCCCAGACCCTTCTAGAGCCTCCCAGGACCATTCTAAAAGCCCCCAGACCCTTCTAGAGCCCCTCAGGACCCTTCTAAAAGAATCCAGACCCTTCTAGAGCCGCCTAGGATCTTTCAAAAAGCATAAAGACCCTTCTAGACCGTCCCCGGATCATTCTAAAAGGACCCAGACCCTTCTAGAGCCCCTCAGGACCCTTCTAAATGCCCCAAGACCCTTCTAGAGCACACCAGGACCCATCTAAAAGCCCCCAGATCCTTCTAGAGCACCCCAGGACCCTTCTAAAAGCCCCCAGACACTTCTAGAGCCCCCCAGGACCATTCTAAAAGCTCCCAGACCCTTCTAGAGGCTCCCAGGACCCTTCTAAAAGCCCCGAGACCCTTCTAGACCCTCCCCGGATCCTTCGAAAAGACCCCAGACCCTTCTAGAGCCCACCAGGATCATTCTAAAAGCCCCCAGACGCTTCTAGAGCCCCCCAGTACCCTTCTAAAAGTCCCTAGACCCTTCTAGAGTCCCCCAGGACCCTTCTAAATGCCCCCAGACCCTTCAAGAGGCACCAAGGGCCCCTCTTAAGGAACCCAGTCCCTTCTAGAGACCCCCGGACCCTTCTAAAAGACCCCAGACCCTTCTAGATGACCCCAGGACCCTTCTGAAAGCTAGCAGAACATTCTAGAGTCACCCAGGACCCTTCTAAAGGCACCCAGACCCTTCTAGAGACTCCCAGGACCCTTCTACAAGCCCCAAGACCCTTCTAGAGCATCCGAGGACCCTTCTAAAATTCCCCAGACCCTTCTAGAGCACCCCAGGACACTTCTAAAAGCACCCAGACCCTTCTAGAGCCCCCCCGAACCCTTCTAAAAGCTCCCAGACCCTTCTAGAGCCACCCAGGACCATTCTAAAAGCACCCAGAACATTCTAGAGCCCCCCAAGACCCTTCTACAAGCCCCAAGACCCTTCTAGAGCATCCCAGGACCCTTCTAAAAGCACCCAGACCCATCTAGAGCCTCCCAGGACCCTTCTATAAGCCCCCAGACCCTTCTAGAGACTCCCAGGACCCTTCGAAAAGCCCCCAGACCCTTCTAGAGCCACCCAGGACCTTTCTAAAATTCCCCAGACCCTTCTAGAGCCCCCACGGACCGTTCTAAAAGCCCCCAGACCCTTCTAGAGCCACATAGGACCCTTCTAAAAGTCCCCAGATTCTTCTAGATCCACCCCGGACCCTTGTAAAAGCCCCCAGACCCTTCTAGAGGCCCCCAGGACCCTTATAAATGCATCCAGACCCTTCCAGAGCCTCCCAGGACCCTTCTTCAAGCACCCAGACCCTTCTAGAGCCCCCCAGGACCCTTCTAATAGCCCCCAGACACGTCTAGATGCCACCAGGACCCTTCTAAAAGTCCCCAGATTCTTCTAGAGCCCCCCCGGACCCTTATAAAAGCCCCCAGACCCTTCTAGAGGCCCCCAGGACCCTTATAAAAGCACCCAGACCCTTCCAGAGCCTCACAGGTCCCTTCTAAACGCCCCCAGACCCATCTACAGGCCCCCAGGACCCTTCTAAAAGCCTCTAGACCCTTCTAGAGCCTCCCAGGACCCTTCTAAAAGCCCCCAGACCCTTCTAGAGCCTCCCCTGACCATTCTAAAAGCCCCCAGACCCTTCTAGAGCCCCCCAGGATCATTCTAAAAGCTCACAGACCCTTCTAGATGCCCCCAGGTCGATTCTAAAAGCCCCCAGACCCTTCTAGAGCCCCCCAGGACCCTTCTAAAAGCTCCCAGACCCTTCTAGATGCCCCCAGGACCCTTCTAAAAGCCCCCAGACCCTTCTAGATATCCCCGGACCCTTCTACAAGCCCCAGACACTTCTAGATCCAACCAGAACCCTTCTAAAAGCACCCAGACCCTTCTAGAGGACCCCAGGACCCGTCTAAAAGCCTCTAGACCCTTCTAGAGCCCCCCAGGACCTTTCTAAAAGCACCCAGACCCTTCTAGAGGCTCCCAGTACCCTTCTAAAAGCAACCAGACCCTTCTAGAGAACCCCAGGACCCTTCTAAAAGCCCCCAGACCCTTCTAGAGAATCCGAGGACCCTTCTAAAATTCCCCAGACCCTTCTAGAGCCCACCCGGACCATTCTAAAAGCCCCCAGACCCTTCTAGAGCCCCCCAGGACCTTTCTAAAATCACCCAGACCCTTCTAGAGGCTCCCCGGACCCTTATAAAAGCCCCCAGACCCTTCTAGAGCCTCCCAGTACCCTTCTAAAAGCAACCAGACCCTTCTAGAGCCTCCCAGGACCCTTCTACAAGCCCCCAGACCCTTCTAGAGCACCCCAGGACCCTTCTAATAGCCCCCAGACACGTCTAGATGCCACCAGGACCCTTCTAAAAGTCCCCAGATTATTCTAGAGCCCTCCCGGACCCTTATAAAAGCCCCCAGACCCTTCTAGAGGCCCCCAGGACCCTTATAAAAGCACCCAGACCCTTCCAGAGCCTCACAGGTCCCTTCTAAACGCCCCCAGACCCATCTAGAGGCCCCCAGGACCCTTCTAAAAGCCCCCAGACCCTTCTAGAGCCTCCCCTGACCATTCTAAAAGCCCCCAGACCCTTCTAGAGCCCCCCAGGACCCTTCTAAAAGACCCCACACCCTTCTAGAGCCGCCTAGGATCCTTCAAAAAGCATAAAGACCCTTCTAGACCGTCCCCGGATCATTCTAAAAGCCCCCAGACCCTTCTAGAGCCCATCAGGACCCTTCTAAATGCTCCCAGACCCTTCTAGAGAACCCCAGGACCCATCTAAAAGCCCCCAGATCCTTCTAGAGGCTTCCAGGACCCTTCTAAAAGCCCCCAGACCCTTCTAGAGCCCCCCCGGACCATTCTAAAAGACCCCAGACCCTTCTAGAGCCCCCCAGGACCCTACTAAAAGCTCCCAGACCCTTCTAGAGCCCCCCAGGACCCTTCTAAAAGCCCCCAGACCCTTCTAGACCCTCCCAGGACCTTTCTAAAAGCCCCCAGACCTTTCTAGAGGACCCAGGACCCTTCTAAAAGCCCCCAGAACATTCTAGAGCCCCCCAGGACCCTTCTAAAAGCCCCCAGACCCTTCTAGAGCACCCCAGGACCCTTCTAAAAGCCCTCAGACCCTTCTTGAGCCCCCCAGGACCCTTCTAAAAGTCCCCAGACCCTTCTAGCATCACCCAGGACCCTTCTACAAGCCCCCAGACCCTTCTAGAGCCCCCCAGGACCCTTCTAAAAGCTCCCATACCCTTCTAGATGCCCCCAGGACCCTTCTAAAAGCCCCCAGACCCTTCTAGAGATCCCTGGACCCTTCTACAAGCCCCCAGACCCTTCTAGATCCAACCAGGACCCTTCTAAAAGCACCCAGACCCTTCTAGAGGACCCCAGGACCCGTCTAAAAGCCTCTAGACCCTTCTAGAGCCCCCCAGAACCTTTCTAAAAGCACCCAGACCCTTCTAGAGGCTCCCAGTACCCTTCTAAAAGCAACCAGACCCTTCTAGAGAACCCCAGGACCCTTCTAAAAGCCCCCAGACCCTTCTAGAGCCCCCCAGGATCATTCCAAAAGCCCCCAGACCCTTCTAGAGCCCCCTAGGACCCATCTAAAAGCCCCCAGACCCTTCTAGAGGCCCCTAGGACACTTCTAAAAGCCCACAGACCCTTCTAGAGATCCCTGGACCCTTCTACAAGCCCCCAGACCCTTCTAGATCCAACCAGGACCCTTCTAAAAGCACCCAGACCCTTCTAGAGGACCCCAGGACCCGTCTAAAAGCCTCTAGACCCTTCTAGAGCCCCCCAGAACCTTTCTAAAAGCACCCAGACCCTTCTAGAGGCTCCCAGTACCCTTCTAAAAGCAACCAGACCCTTCTAGAGAACCCCAGGACCCTTCTAAAAGCCCCCAGACCCTTCTAGAGCCCCCCAGGATCATTCCAAAAGCCCCCAGACCCTTCTAGAGCCCCCTAGGACCCATCTAAAAGCCCCCAGACCCTTCTAGAGGCCCCTAGGACACTTCTAAAAGCCCACAGACCCTTCTAGACCCTCCCCGGATCCTTTGAAAAGCCCCCAGACCCTTCTAGAGTCACCTAGGATGATTCTAAAAGCCCCCAGACCCTTCTAGAGCCCCCCAGTACCCTTCTAAAATCCCCTAGACCCTTCTAGAGCCCCTAGGACCCTTCTAAATGCCCCCAGACCCTTCAAGAGGCACCCAGGGCCCCTCTTAATGAACCCCGTCCATTCTAGAGCACCCCAGGACCCTTCTAAAAGTCCCCAGGCCCTTCTAGAGTACCCCAGGACCATTCTAAAAGCCCCCAGACCCTTCTAGAGCCCCCCCGGACCCTTCTAAAAGACCCCAGACCCTTCTAGAGGACCCCAGGACCCTTCTGAAAGCCATCAGAACATTCTAGAGTCACCCAGGACCCTTCTAAAGGCAACCAGACCCTTCTAGAGCCACCCAGGACCCTTCTAAAAGCACCCAGAACCTTCTAGAGCCCCCCAGGACCCATCTACAAGCACCCAGACCCATCTAGATCCTCCCAGGACCTTTCTAAAAGACCCCAGACCCTTCTAGAGCCTCCCAGGACCCTTCTAAAAGCCCCCAGACCATTCTAGAGCACCCCAGGACCCTTCTAAAAGCCCCCAGACCCTTCTAGAGCCACCCAGGACCCTTCTAAAAGCCCCCAGACCCTTCTAGAGGACCCCAGGACCCTTCTGAAAGCCAGCAGAACATTCTAGAGTCACCCAGGACCATTCTAAAGGCACCCAGACCCTTCTAGAGCCCCCCAGGACCCTTCTAAAAGTCCCCAGACCCTTCTAGCATCACCCAGGACCCTTCTACAAGCCCCCAGACCCTTCTAGAGCCCCCCAGGACCCTTCTAAAAGCTCCCAGACCCTTCTAGATGCCCCCAGGACCCTTCTAAAAGCCCCCAGACCCTTCTAGAGATACCCGGACCCTTCTACAAGCCCCCAGACCCTTCTAGATCCAACCAGGACCCTTCTAAAAGCACCCAGACCCTTCTAGAGGATCCCAGGACCCGTCTAAAAGCCTCTAGACCCTTCTAGAGCCCCCCAGGACCTTTCTAAAAGCACCCAGACCCTTCTAGAGGCTCCCAGTACCCTTCTAAAAGCAACCAGACCCTTTTAGAGAACCCCAGGACCCTTCTAAAAGCCCCCAGACCCTTCTAGAGAATCCGAGGACCCTTCTAAAATTCCCCAGACCCTTCTAGAGCCCCCCCGGACCATTTTAAAAGCCCCCAGACCCTTCTAGAGCCCCCCAGGACCTTTCTAAAATCACCCAGACCCTTCTAGAGGCTCCCCGGACCCTTATAAAAGCACCCAGACCCTTCTAGAGCCTCCCAGTACCCTTCTAAAAGAAACCAGACCCTTCTAGAGAACCCCAGGACCCTTCTAAAAGCCCCCAGACCCTTCTAGAGCCTCCCAGGACCCTTCTAAAAGCCCCCGGACCATTCTAGAGCACCCCAGGACCCTTCTAAAAGCCCCCAGACCCTTCTAGAGCACCCCAGGACCCTTCTAAAAGATCCCAGACCCTTCTAGAGGAACCCAGGACCCTTCTGAAAGCCAGCAGAACATTCTAGAGTCACCCAGGACCCTTCTAAAGGCACCCAGACCCTTCTAGAGCCCCCCAGGACCCTTCGAAAAGCTCCTAGACCCTTCTATAGACCCCCAGGACCCTTCTGAAAGCCCCCAGAACCATCTAGAGCCCTCCAGGACCCTTCTAAAAGCCCCCAGACCCTTCTAGAGAATCCGAGGACCCTTCTAAAATTCCCCAGACCCTTCTAGAGCCCCCCCGGACCCTTCTAAAAGCCCCCAGACCCTTCTAGAGCCACATAGGACCCTTCTAAAAGTCCCCAGATTCTTCTAGATCCCCCCCGGACCCTTGTAAAAGCCCCCAGACCCTTCTAGAGGCCCCCAGGACCCTTATAAAAGCACCCAGACCCTTCCAGAGCCTCCCAGGACCCTTCTACAAGCCCCCAGACCCTTCTAGAGCCCCCCAGGACCCTTCTAATAGAGCCCAGACACGTCTAGATGCCACCAGGACCCTTCTAAAAGTCCCCAGATTCTTCTAGAGCCCCCCCGGACCCTTATAAAAGCCCCCAGACCCTTCTAGAGGCCCCCAGGACCCTTATAAAAGCACCCAGACCCTTCCAGAGCCTCACAGGTCCCTTCTAAACGCCCTCAGACACATCTAGAGGCCCCCAGGACCCTTCTAAAAGCCTCTAGACCCTTCTAGAGCCTCCCAGGACCGTTCTAAAAGCCCACACACCCTTCTAGTGCCCCCCAGGAACCTTCTAAAAGCCTTCAGACCCTTCTAGAGCCCCCCAGGAATATTCTAAAACCACCCAGA
>JAUNZM010002335.1:0-22181 GCA_033459285.1 Clamator glandarius
TTAGTGGTTTAGAAAAAAATTGTTCACTGGATCTACTGCTGCCTTAGTAAGTTCTTTTTAGTAAAACTAAAATGTCTCATGCCTTTGAAAGTCATATTCATTCCAGACCATTATTTCTGTGCTCCCTTTCTCACTTCCTTCAGTTCAGATCTAGCATTAGATTCTTCACAGCTTTCAAGAGCTACACCAGCAGCTTTGCCAAATGCCTCTTTCAAGACCTTCTCAGTGGAGCAGAATAAGTGACAAGTAGGTCTTATTCAGTCTCTTTGCAAAGAGATGGACTTATTCATTAATTAATGTTTAGTCGACATGGCATCTACACACTATTTTTCTCATAAATCTGCTGTCTGCAGCTGATTTTTAACTTATACCACACAAGATCAATCAGAAAAATGTAATTTAAAAGTTGTTAACTAGGGGACACTGATCAACAGAAGAGTTACCAGTTACTCTAGTAGTTTTAATCAGAGTCTGTAAATGTCCTACTCTTGTTACACCACAAGTGTGCATCAACACTTACTTGCTGTGCAGTGATTGTGCCATATGACTGTGGACCACAGAAAACAGGTAGATAGAAACACATCTTCTAGCTGCTACTTTTATAGCTTCCTGTCCCACCTGCCCTTTTTTAGTCGACCTCCAGACCTGGGGGGCTCTTCCTGGCCTGAGGGTCTGTATCCAATTTGCTTCACCACCCTTGATTTGAGGTGGGTGCACATGAAGCTTCTGTGTCTTGGGGTTCAGGCAGCCCTCTTTTGCCTGGGCTACAGCAACCCTGTCATGACTAGTTTGAAATCAGCTTTTTTCTCATCTTAGGCACCTACTCTGATACTAGCTGGTACAATCTCATCAAAACAAGTCTTCCTTGTTTACTTCTTTGTCATGTACCGCAAAAGAAGATATCTATATTGCTGTAGGTAAACAGTCTATATGCTGTAGAGCTTGATCATATTTTTCAATTATATCTCCACAGACATATTAGTTTCAGTGATTTCTGAAGCCAGAATAAAGGTTTATATCCTGTTATAAAAGATATATATTTTTGTTCACTGCACTACCCCAGAGTGTTAAGTAGCATTTTGATCCTGGTATTAGGACAAAATCATATCCTATATGAGGGCTAACATGCTTTGAAGCAGCGAAACTCAGTAAGTTTAAGTTCAGGGAATTTCTGTTTGATAGTTACATGGGAAGTAGAAAGGGATCTTTATGCTCCCTTCAATTTGATAAGTGTTCCAGTATTTGCAGAGGAAACCTCTGAAGAGACTATGGCTTCTGTCCAAATGTATTAGTTCAGCAAAAGCATGTGCTTAAACTTACCCGTGTGAGTAATCCCATCATTATTCAGCCAATGACTTGGATCATATTTTGATGACAGAAGATAGGATTACTCATGTGCTGAGGCTTTTTATTTTGCTCAAGAGCAGAGCTGGTATTCTTCCACTGCTTTCAGATCCCTTTCCACTTCCCAGAGCAGAACAGCTCTCCTTATCTGCAAGATCTGTTGCCAAACTCTGCATGCCTTGCCTTAAACAAGGGATTTAACCATGCGGAGAAAAAAAAAATACAAGAAAATGTCATGCAATACACTTAACAAGGAATTGAACTAGTACTGTCTGACATGGCAACCGCCCTCTGAGCACCCCCTCTGCCCCCCAGCTCCAAGTAACTGCATTATTTTAGGATTATTTCACACTGATACTCCTTCTTTTATCAGTACAAGGTCCTGTCTTAAACTTCTTAGTCTTGGGTGCTGGAGACAATACAGTCTACTTCTAATAAGGTACTTAAGAACAATTAAAATTACTTTTTCTGCTTCCCTACCTGCCAAATAACTGATTTGGGGGGTGCCCTACTAAGAACAGTCAATGTATATTGTGTGTTCTTTGGACTTGAGGGATTCAGGACTTGGTCATCTGTCATCAGTATACGTATGGTAAATAAAAGAAAAAGAAAAAACTTAAATGTACAAGGATAGTGAGCAACCCTTACAGGCTAAAATGTAATGATGATTCTAAAGTACAGTGTAGCTTAAAGGCTTTTAAAGCCGGTTCCCTCTGTCACTGAAGTCAGTTGGTGTTCGGTGTTTGATTCAAGTAACACATGAATTTCCCCGAACTAATCGTATTACTTTATTTATCTTGAAATAAAAGGTTTATTGGTCTACAGGTACACCTTTTGTGATTTTGTGCATGAATAGCTTAGAGGATACCTTGGGGTATTGTATTCTTTAACCCGTAGAAGAATATCACTGTAAAAAAGGATATAGCATGTGTCTGTATGTCTCTAGCATTTCTGTTTGCTTGTTTTTTCTATATGGACAAAAATATGTTTAACACTAGTCATTCATTATAAGTAGACAGGGTGAGTTGATTTATTTCTCTTAAATATTCCTAGATTATCTAAATCCTCTTGCAAGAGAGCACTGTGTTTAAGAACAAATGCTTCTGATCCTGTGGGGCATATTTTCTTCTTGTTGCTCATGAAAGCAATTACTTTTCATAGTTTCTTATCCGAGTTCTGAAATTATGTTTGCATTTGTCATCCCTGTCCTAGTGCAAATTTATTGTTCTAATCAATGTCTCTGGAATTACACAATAGTTTTATAAGATACTGGATCAGATTACTTATCTGTCTTAACTGCTGGTCACTATTGCATAATGACAAATGTTTTTGTCCTCAATTTGATATCATATTTTGTTAGACAGTCATGCAGTTTGTTAAGGACATACTTTCTGGGTATAAATATAGCAATGCAAGCAATTATCATTAGGTTAATGATAACTGAGAAAAAATAGTAAATGTGTTGATATTTTGAATTTATATTTTAAACCAGATGTATTTCTACTTTAATGACAGACTTTAATGTCTTTGTGCAAGCAAATTTCTATAGTTTAAAACATCTATGTAAAAAAAAAAAAAAAGTTATTCTAACTATATGCGCTCTGTGTCAATGCTTTGTTTGGTACCCTGAATGTCTGAACAAGGGAGTGAATCCTGCCTGAAGACTGAGTAATGGCTCTGTGGAAAAAGGAGATGGTCTGACATCCCAGCTCTGCCCAGAATATGGCATTCTCCTGTATATTTCACAGCTCATTTTTACCGACTTCTGGTCTGGGCTGGCAGTATACACCCAGAACATTCTAACAGGCATGGCTTGTACCAGAAACAGCATGACCAGCAGGTCCCGGGAGGTTATTCTCCCTCTGTACTCGGCACTGGTGAGATCGCTCCGCGAATCCTGTGTTCAGTTCTGGGCCCCTCACCACAAGAAGGATCTTGAGGCTCTGGAGCGAGTCCAGAGAAGAGCAACAAAGCTGGTGAAGGGGCTGGAGAACAGACCTTATGAGGAGCGACTGGGAGAGCTGGGGTTGTTTAGCCTGGAGGAGAGGAGGCTGAGGGGAGACCTTATTGCTCTCTACAACTATCTGAAAGGAGGTTGTAGAAAGGAGGGTGCTGGCCTCTTCTCCCAAGTGACAGGGGACAGGACGAGAGGGAATGGCCTCAAGCTCCGCCAGGGGAGGTTTAGGCTGAACATTAAGGAAAAAAAATTTCACAGAAAGGGTCATTGGGCACTAGTAGAGGCTGCCCAGGGAGGTGGTTGATTCACCTTCCCTGGAGGTATTTAAGGGATGGGTGGACGAGGTTAAGTGTTTGATAGGAATGGTTGGACTCAATGATCCGATGGGTCTCTTCCAACCTGGTGATTCTATGATTCTATGATTCTATGATTCTATGATTCTATGACTTCTTATGTGCAGTCACTTAGCTTCCTAATGCTTCCATGGCATTAGGCTCAGCAACATGCAAGGCCTGCAAGTGCCTTTTGCAAGGTCTTACAAAATGCAAGTCACTTGTGCCATAGAGGCATGATGCTAGAAAGGCATTTACAGCCACAAAAAGGAGGGTCTGAATTCACCCTGTATGCTTGTACAAACATACCTTTTATGATGCTTGTTTATATACCACAACAGATTCATAAGGGGCACTTTAAACTCAAAGATTATGAAGAGAGAGAGAGGGAAGAGTGCTGACAAAAGAACAAGGTTATTTTATCAGGAAAAATTCTAGTAAATGCAGTAAAGCATTGTTATATTTCTCACAAAGAAAGATTAGAGTACATCTAAGTGCTGGTAACCTAGTAATTTTGTACAAAATGCTGTATCAAGTGACGTGTGCAATTTAGTAACATGAGGGACATCTGTACGCATGGGAAGGAGTTTGTTTGTCCAGAATATGTGGGTCTAGTACAATATATGTTAATGGAGGGGTTTAATATATATTTAGTATCTAAAATTGTGCAAGAGTAAAGTCAAACACACGTTATTTAATCTTTACCCCTTAATGTAATTTAATGAACTCCTATCACCAACTCCCAGTTTGGTACATGCTCCCCTGTAGGAGCTGGGCTGGTGCTTTGGCATTCCATGGAGTTTCCATGGAGATCCCATGGTTTAGGCTGGCAGGTGTCAGATGTGTGTCTTTTCCCTGTTTGTGTTTCCTGGTGTAAACCAAGGTTTGGGTAAGGCATTAAGTGGTGACTGTGATTAAATATGAATTAAAAATGCAACATATTTTATGCTTGCAGGAATGATTCCCTTTTGGTTTTAGTCATATAAGTGAGCTAGGAGCAGTAGTGCCTCAGACACATTCAGCAGTGACAAAAATAGCTGCAGATACTGTAGAATGGGTATGAATTGATCAAAAAAGAGCAGTGACTATAAGAATGACAAAACAATATAACTTCTAACCTATTGCTGTTCAGTGGATGTGAAATCTAACTGTAATTCCTGATACAGGAGCTGCACTGGGCAGACAGAGCAAGGAAAATGAGAATTACAGCAATCTGTTGCAATCCTATTCTTTGTGATTGTCCCTTAACCCTTGTCAGAAACCTATTTATTTCCCACTTCCTTTAAATCTCTAATTAGTGCAAATTACTTAATTTTCCATGCTTGTTTCATGCTTTCTGATCAAGCTACATCCATCATTTAGCTTCATTGTTCACATTTTAATGGCTTTATGCATTCTTGCCAGGTGGTTTAGGTTTTCCTGAAGGTAACCATAGTGAATGGGTTTGTTACAGAAATGTTATACAGGAGATGAAAAACATTAAGACCAGCTCACCAAAAGTCTATTCAAATGTTTGTTTCCTAAAGGTGACAGATTTGAATCATCTCTGATGCTGATTTCAAGAACACTTGAGTTCAGTCAGGCTAAGAAAAATCAAGTCTAAAAAGTATATACCTCAAATGGGGATGTATCCTGGTTTTAATAGGACTGATATATTAAAATTATGGCAGAGATGTTTGTATACAAAACCAGCTCTTTCAAAGAAATTTATATACCAGGTTTATGAATAATCAGAATGGGGAATATCTCATTTTGTAACAAGTTAAATCTTCTCTTTCTGCATTCATGTCTAACACACATATAGGCTTGGATACTGCTCAGGTGTTTGTGCCAAATGAGAAGGATCCAGCCATGGAGTGCTCACAGGCATCTAGTTATTAACATTGCCTCATAATATTTTGTGGGGAGAAAAACTGACTTGCATGGGAATAAGAACAAAACAGCACCGAGGGGTGACCCTTGTGAAGATGCTCTCCAAGGCTTCATTGCCAGTGATGAGAATGAAAAGCAGTTTTGACTGAGGTGATTGGGAATATAGCAAAAGAACCAGTGACAAATAGGAAATTTCTGAGTAAGTATTTTCACAAAGCTTTTCAATAGGCAGTATTGCTGGTTTCTTCCTCATATTGGCAGAATTTCCCCCAGAAGTAAGTAAATAACACAGGAAAACAATAAAACGAGGAGCAACATAACCTCTTTGCTGAAATATACCTTGCCATTGATGTTTGACTTGATCTTTGAACTGGTTAAAGTGGAAGAGAAGTCTGAAAGGCTCCTCTCCAAAGCTATTTCAGATATTCTTCAATGACTTAAAATAGTGTATGTTTTTACAATCAATATACCAAGACCATCAACAATTTCATTTCTAAACAACCAACTCTTCATTCCTCTGCTTCCTGCCCTGTATAATTCAATACTCTGTTTTCACATCTTCTCAAAACTTTCAGAAAAATCCAGCCATACTATAATTTTGGCAGAATTATTCTTCATTCCTTTCACCATTAAATGAAAAAAAGTTAAGAATTATGCATCTGCAAAGGTTAGTGACTATGTATGTCTGATATATCATGTCTTGCACTTAATAACACAGCTAAACTGGGAGATGAGAACAGCTGATTGCGTGCTGTGCACACTGTTGCTGTATGTGCAATGTCCTTTGGATGGCTGCTGTATTTAAATGGCTATGAAGAAAAGATGCCTGCTTGGAAGACTCATAGCAAAAGCTGGAGGGGAATGGTCTACATACACTGCCCTGCTAAGGCTGTTCATGGGGATAATGTTAGCCAAAATGTCCTGCCAATCTGCCCCCAGGCAAATGTCCTGGAGCTGAGAATCCCTGGTATATGATTTCATCCTAGTGATATTGCAGACAGGTTTGTTTTCAACAATCTTTCTGATGCAAAAAGGTTAATACAAACTGTCCTGCCTGGCTGTGCTCATCAGGCTCCTGTGGGTTAGCAGGGACTGGTTCCTCACTGACCTGTATGACAGAAATACCCTGGCCCACACAGTGTTACTGCCACCGTGACCTCTCGCACCATCGCTCGAGCACCATGGCAATATTAAGGCAACTTCAGAAATATTCAGAACCTCATTAATTCATAGAATCTTAGAATCACCAGGTTGGAAGAGACCCACCAGATCATCGAGTCCAACCATTCCTATCAAACACTAAACCATGTGTCCGAGCACCTCATCCACTCGTGCCTTAAACACCTCCAGGGAAGGTCAATCAACCACCTCCCTGGGCAGCCTCTGCCAGTGCCCAATGACCTTAACTGTGAAAATTTTTTCCTGATATCCAGTCTGAACCTCCCCTAGTGCACCTTGAGGCCATTCCCTCTTGTCCTGTCCCCGTTACTTGAGAGAAGAGGCCAGATCCCTCCTCTCTACAACCTCCTTTCAGGTAGTTATAGAGAGCAATGAGGTCTCCCCTCAGCCTCCTCTTCTCCAGGCTAAACAACCCCAGCTCTCTCAGCTGCTCCTCATAAGGCCTGTTCTCCAGCCCCTTCACCAGCTTCGTTGCTCTTCTCTGGACTCGCTCCAGAGCCTCAACATCCTTCTTGTGGTGAGGGGCCCAGAACTGAACACAGTACTCGAGGAGCAGTCTCACCAGGGCCAAGTACAGGGGGAGAATAACCTCCCTGGACCTGCTGGTCACACCGTTTCTGATACAAGCCAGGATGTCATTGGCCTTCTTGGCCACCTGGGCACACTGCTGGCTCATGTTCAGTCGCTGTCAACCAACACCCCCAGGTCCCTCTCCTCCAGGCAGCTTTCTAGACAGGTTTCTCCTAGTCTGTAGCACTGCACAGGGTTGTTGTGCCCCAAGTGCAGGACCCGGCATTTGGCCTTGTTAAACCTCATGCCGTTGGTCTCTGCCCAGCAGTCCAGCCTGTTCAGGTCCCTTTGCAGAGCCTCCCGACCCTCCAGCAGATCCACACTTCCACCCAGCTTAGTGTCATCTGCAAACTTGCTAAGGGAGCACTCGATGCCTTCATCCAGGTCATCGATAAAGACATTGAACAGGGCTGGACCCAGCACTGAGCCCTGGCCTCCAGCCGGAGTTCTCTCCATTTTCCACGGCTCTCTTCCCGCTGTAGAACAAGCACACGGCGCCGCTCTCGGCCGGTGACCCGGGGCAGCGGGCGGAGCGGGGCCGGGCGCGGGGCGGGGGCAGCGCGGCGCCTGCCGGGCCCAGGCGGCTCCTTCGCCAGCGTGGGGGGGGACGGCGTCGGGGGCGGCCGCTCCGCCTGCAGCACCCGGGGGGCTCCTCCTCGCCAGGTATCGCCCTCTCCCCCCGGCAGGTGTTTTCGGTCCGTGCGTCCAGCCGAAGTCGGAGCTGTCGGACCCCGGCTGGAAGCCCCTCCGGGGCGGGGGGATCCCTGCTGTCCCTGCAGCTCCTTCTCCCTGCACAGGGAAACGGGAGGCGGGGAGCAACACTCCCCGTCCCATCGGGAACAGGCAGCGCGGAGCTGCTAGGGGCGGTCACCCCTGCGGGCAGCTCACGGGGTGGGAATAACTTGTCCTTGAGGAGGTGGTTCCCACGCATCCAAACGCGGATTGCTGGATGTGCACCCAGCCCAGGGGCTGAGGAGGTCCCCAGGAGCCTCGAATGCCCCTTCTTCCGTGAGGAGAGCATCCTCGCCTTCCTCCCCTGACAGGTCCTGAATGTACCTCTCACACTAGCCCAGAGGACAGAAGAGAACGAGCGAAGGAAGAAATGATTTGATATAAGTGGCTAACCTATTGTATATTTGAACATTACGTATAGATTTTGTGATTTTAGAACTAAAATGTAGGATTAACTTCAATAATAACTTTCAGCTAGCCTCTGCCTGTATACTTATGGTTAACTAAGGACTTTTAGTAAGGTTGTAGTTAGAAAGGGCTTAAAAGGGGGCTTAGAAAGGGTTAGAAAGGGGCTGGAGAACATTCTTACGAGGAGCAGCTGAAGGAACTGGGGTTGTTTGGCCTGGAGAGGAGAAGGCTGTGGGGAGACCTTATTGTTCTCTACAACTACCTGAAAGTATCTTATAGAGAGGAGGGAGGTGTCCTCCCAGGTGACAGGGGACAGGACAGGAGAGGATGGCCTCAAGCTCCACCAGGAGAGGTTTAAGCTGGTCATCAGGAAAAAAATTTTCACGGAAGGGGTCATTGGGCACTGGCAGAGGCTGCCCAGGGAGGTGGTTGAGTCACCTTCCCTGGAGGTGTTTAAAAGAGGGGTGGATGAGTTGCTGAGGAACATGGTTTAGTGTTTGATAGGAACAGTTGGACTCGATGATCCTGGGGGTCTTTTCCAACTTAGTGATTCTGTGAAAGAATGTGAAAGAATGTGGCTGTATCTCATTAAGCTAGATGACAGGGACCAGGACCAGATGCAACCTTGAAGAAGAACCCAAGGAGTCTAAGAGCATGTGCAAAAAGGGGAACTGAAAATTTCAGCTGCAAGGGAGACCTATGTCCTTCATCCAGGGACTCCCAGGGAGTGCGCCAAGGGGAGGAGCAAAGAGCAGCCAGGGTTCCAGGGAAGCACATTCGTGGAGTTGGACTGTAAGAGAAGCAAGTGTAGGGCAAAGGGCTGTGCCTGTAAAATAAATATGCCAAAGCAAAGCTACCCGTGTGCCTCTTCCAGCTGCGGGTTGCTGGTTTCCCAGGGTCTGTTAGGGGCTGAGAGGCAGCCTGGAGGGACCACAGGCCAAGAGGCTGTGGCTGGAGCTGGCAGTAGGTGTGCATGTTCCTCTGTGTGTGTGTAGGGACATGGATGTGCTGGGGTCCAGTGTATCTGTCCATATTGATCACATTATCCACTGTTAGAATGATGTTAAGGCTGAAGGTTAGTGGCTCTCAGTGGTGTTATACAGCTGTGTGCGGCAAGAAAGAGTAAGTACCTGACACTGTCTACTCAGCTGTGGGAGCTGGAAGATTGAGTCACATCACAAAACATTGCAATATTTTTTTTAAATAATTTGTTCTGCCTTGGGAGGAGCAGGAGAGTGGCAGGGACACAAAGCCTCCATCAGGCAGCCAGTGTCCTCTTTGCTGGAGAACTGCAACTCAGGGTGGCTCTGTCTTGTTTCTGTCCTTTCTTCTGACACTAAGAAAAGAGAGATAAACAGTACCTGACACCCTTTCCTTCCCTCCTCAACAGTTGCTGCAACTGATTCGCATTTTAAATGTTGATTTTTGCAAAATGCTCAGCACAAGCCAGTCTGAGAGGGTGCAAAGTGTCACACCCCCCCAGCTGGCACTAAGCTGGATTGCCAGGTCGTCTAAAAATAGTCTCTCCTCATGTGCCCTCCCAGCAAGGTGCAGAGCTCCCTGCTGAGGCAGGCTGGGCTGCCAAGGCAGAGCTGCAGGTGAACCTTGCGCTTGTAGAGGCTGCAAGGCCTGAGCTGTGGTTGCTCATACAGGAGTGCGTAGCCTCCATTTACACCCAGTTAGTTTCTGGCACATTAGCACATTCAGGCTTGATGTACTCCTGGATCGAAGCAGTAACTGCTAGAAAAGCAGCGTGTTAGATGGGTGCCTGTTGTGTCCTCCTGAGCCATATCTGCAGGCTCCAGCATCGCTGGCCAGTCCTTTCCATCCTCACTGGCTTTTGCAACACTGGAATCAGTTGACATCAAACAGCAAAAATCCCATTTGAATTGGGAAGACTTGTGAAACCCAATCCTCCAGTGAGCTGCAGTTCCCATTTCTTCCTGGGCAGCAGAGGGGTCAGTCAGGAAATTCAATATCCATCACAGTCCAGGGGCTTCAGCAAATGAGAACAGTGAGAGGCAACTGAGACCACACCTTTGGCAGGTGCATAATATACCCAGCAGATATGTTCTTGCAGGACTATGGTCATCCATGGGCTACTTGGATGGCTCACTGGGTGTGCTGACAGCTCCACACAATTTCTGCAGCTGCCAGAAGGTTTGTTAATAAAAATATGTTTAGAGACCTTTCCCAGAACAAATTTTCCTATCAAAAGTAATTTCAGCATTATTAAAAGTCCTCTGATTTCTTGGTACTCTTTTTTTCTTCTTTTCTGTTTTGGGTTTGTGGTTTTGGGGTTTTTTTTATATATTCTGGAAAGTATGGCAGGGAAGCACATGCAATCCATGCTCTGACTCTCCACAGGTGTTCCCAGTGCAGGTGTCTGAGGCAGCCTAGGGCGATGGTAGAGCTCAGGGATGTAGCTCCTGTTCAAACCAGCATTTTTTCAGATTGGGTTTGTGGGTTGCAGTGACGCAGGCCAGCAGTTCTGGTTCAGGGTTCATCTTTACCCCACATCCTCTTTCCCTGCTGTGTGGACACTTTTATAATCAGCTTGTGAAAGAAGGTGTAATAATTAACAGGAAGAAACTTAAGCATCGCATTGAGAGGAAGAAGAGGGGTTCTAACAGCCCTCAGTTGCAATGCAGAAGGAATGCAGTGATGGGCAGCAGTGTCTGCTCCCTTCTCCCTTCCTACATAGCAGAGACATCAAATTTTCAGTAGTAAAACTGAAGGGTAGGTGAGAAGCTATGTGAAGAGTTATGAGCAAAGATCTTATAAATAAACTGGAAAAGGTTCTTGGAAAGCAATTGGTGAGGTGAATTTCTACAGTCAGAAAAGAGCAAGTTCTGTAGGAGAAAGCAGGACTGCAAGGGAGCAAGACCATAGATAGCTTCTCTTCCCACACTTTTCCCTCTGAGGCATCATGGCCCTAACAATTTTTGGATCTGGGAGTGTAAACAGCCAAGCTGTACCCTGTGAAGCTATGATTTGTGTTTAATAGCTAAAATTTACATTTTATAGGACAGAGATAAGCAGGTAACACAGTCCTCAGGGTCAGAGGGGGAGCCCTACACAGCAGGGGAACTAAGATGCATGTTAAGGAAAACATCTTCCACAGTGCAATGGACCCTTTGCTCTGTGTAACTGATTTGCCTCCTGTTCAATTTGCTTCTGCTACCCAAGCAGTGACAGACCTCATTCCCAGAGGTGCTGATGTTAAAACAGCCTTTTGGCTTATGCTGCCTAAAAATCAATTTCCCCACAGCTCCAAAGGCACTTCTGCCCCCAGCTCAATGGGAAACTTGACGGGTGCCTCACTCCCTTGGGTTTTATTGAATAAAAAGATTTGCTCCAGATGGCTGCTGCCTGAACACCAGTGGTGTGTGTACAGATTGCTTTCTTGCCCATTGCTCCTGTGCTGAGGATGGGGCAGTGGCTGTTGAAAAACTTTTCCAAAATTAATTGTCCTCATACAAAAGTCTATGAGGATTCATTTTATTCCTCACCTCAGTCTTGGTTCTCTGTGTTCGGCAATTAACCAGCTGCTACAGTGAGTTTATGTCACGTCTTGTGTGGGTGTTTCATAGCCTGACAAAGGTGTTCGGTAGGGATATTGATGACATGGGATATGTTATTTCCAAATGCATATAGATGTTTCCTCTGCCTCTGCACCCTGGAGATGGCAGCACCCAAGGTTGCAGTGGTTGGTGCGGGAGTTATCGGCCTGTCCACAGCACTGTGCATCACAGAGACTTGCCCCAGCTGCTCCGTGACTGTCCTTTCAGATCAGTTCAGCCCCAACACAACAAGTGATGTTGCAGCTGGAATGCTCATCCCTCACACCTACCCAGGTATGTGCAATCCAGTGTAGTGTTGCCTGTGGCACCACATGCAGCTGTGTGCTCAGGTGTGCAGTGATGCACAGAGATTCAGGAAGAAATGTTCTGTGCCCTGCATTCTCTGTCTGTCCAAACTCCTCAACATTAGCTTGTATACTACTGTTATTTGCATTATTTCTCCCTGTGTTTGGTTTTGTTTACGTGCAGGCACACCAATCCACGTGCAGAAGCAGTGGTTCAAAGAGACCTTCACTTACCTTTTTGACATCAGCAACTCTGCTGAGGCATCAGAAGCTGGCATTCACCTGGTATCTGGGTAAGAACAGCCCCCCAAGGCAGCCTTTGCTATGCCTGTGCTGTGTACTGTGTGCTGGAGCAGGCAGAGAGATTTTTCTTGCTGGAGTTCAGGTGGCTTCCCTTCGTGGAGTAGCTGTTGTTGATGATATTCCCAAGAAAATTCATACGAGCTTTTCAGATATTATGTGTTTTCAAGCAGAATTTATGCATAGGTTTGTACAGAGAAACAACTCAAGACTGGACAGCTTCGAGTGTCATTTAATAACTGACGTTCTCCACACCATCATCCAACAGTAAATTGCAGCAAGGATGGTCTTCATTGGGATAGGACTGCAGGATCCCTCAGCTTCAGCAGCTAGGGATGCAGTTCGGGGGCATGTGTTGAGGGTGTTTTATGCTGCCTATTTTGTACGTAGAAATTAACCTCTTGGAGTGTTGAGGCTGGGCTCTGTCTCTTTATGGGAGGCCAAGTGACCCTACGCAAAGGTCCAGCCAGGGTGGCCACATTCATTTTAGGGACACTGTGCAAGGAGCCTTTGTACTTCTAAAGATGGAAATACAGTAAGCTGGAAGAACTCTCTACAGTTTCGATATCCCTGTGTGTCGCCTACAGGCCAGGCTGTGCCAGCTCCTCTGCCTATTTGTTGAGGCAGGTATTGCAGCAGGAGGCAGCAATGTTTCCCTTTGCTGTTAATCTTGCAGAGCTGCACTGATGAGCAGGAACAGGTTCTTGAGTTCCTGGATTTATGCTAAGATTGCTGTGACAATAACACGGAAAAGAAAAGTGATAGGATGAGAGGAAATGTCATCAAGTGGTGCCAGGGGAGGTTTAGACCAAAAGGGTTGTTAAGCATTGGAACATGCTGCCCAGGGAAGTGGCTGAGTCACCATCCCCAGAGGTATTTAAAAGATGCAGAGAGGTAGCACTTAGGGACATGGTTTAGTGGTGGACTCAGCAGTTTATGACTGGAGTTAATGATCTTAAAGGATCTTTTCCAAATTAAATGATTCTACAGTTCTATGATTCAAAGAGCTGTAGTAGCTAAGTTTTTCATCTTTTTCTTTTTGTCCTTTTAGGTGGCAGGTCTTTAAAAACACTCCCAAGGAAGAGTTACCTTTCTGGTCGGATGTTGTCCTGGGATTTCGACCTATGTCTGAAGCAGAACTCCAGAAGTTTCCACAGCACCGATGTGGTCAGGCCTTTACGACACTGAAATGTGACTGCCCACCTTACCTGCTATGGCTGGAGAAAAGGTTGGTTTTGCTGCAGGCTGAGCATGCAGAGGGAAACTCAGAGGGACTGAAGGGAAGCTGGGGACTCTTTCAGAGCCTTATGTTTGAACAAAACTGGAAAGGGGCTGTTTCTCACTGGGGACAATGCAGCAGGGAAGGAGAATTAGGAATAAATACCCTATCTTTCCAAAATATAGAACTGGGGAGGAGAACTAGGAATAAATTCTTTCAGAATGCAAAAGGCCCCATCTGTGCAATGTCTACTTTCTACCTCTTGACTGTAGAGTGGAACTTAGAGTGGGAGCACCTCTGGGCACAGGACTTATATAGCCGCAGGGGCCACTCTTGGCCAGCCAGACCTTGAAAGTATGTTAGGAACCTGCCATGTTCTAAGAAAACATGTGGGTGCTCCTTATTTGCTAAACTTCCCAAGTATATCCCTCTTTTCTTGAGATAAATCCATCCCCTGGGAGAATACATATGTCTGGAAAGATGTCTTATGTGTGAAGACTTTGTACTTAGGGATTAGTTGGACTGATTAATCTCAAATTTGATCAACAACTGGAGAAATTTCTTAATCTGATTAGGTGAAAAAGGTAAAAAAGCACCATCTTATAACAGTCTTTTTGGGAGCATTTGCTTGTTGCTTGTGCAGGATGAGTGATGCACTCATTGACGTGAAAGTTAAAAAATTGGGAAATGTGCATATTACCAAGTTTCCCCCAAATACACAGATTTCAGAGAACCGTAAGAGAGTCAGGATGCAGAGCTAAGAAGTTCTGACATTGGTGCTGTGCATTTAATCCATTTAAGTATCCCTAAAATGAGCAAATAGTTGTCTCTACTTGTGAGAAAGTGATAGGCTGCAAGCTGATTTGAGGTTAAGTAAAGAGATATGTACTGACACTGTAGTACAAATTGCCAGCTCAGCTGGTTGCTTGGATGCCTTGCATCTCACTGCAAAATGTGAAAAAATGTTTCTTGTTCTAGCAGCCAGCCAGGCTGGGAGTACTCCAGTGGTACCAGTGCCACTTGAAGTCTGTTCAGCCTCCTTGGGGCACATGCTCTGTCATGTTTCATTGCTTAACTAAATCGGAAATTTCTGTTGAAGCACAGCTAAATTGTACAACCTATTTAGTACCTGCCACGTGATTTCTGCTCTTTCCTTATTCCTGCCATAGCCTTCTTATTTCTCAAAGGATAGAGTGTAATAAGATGATCAAGCTCCTTTTCTTTCTCTTCTCTCTAGTGATGAGAAATGAGAGCATACTAAACATGTAACTAATTCTCAAACCCCTAGTGACCTGAGCAGTATTTTTAGATTGTTCCCTTGGCGATCCACGAGGAAAACTAGTTTTGTGCACCCCTTGCTGGTCCAAAAATGAACCTCAGGATTCTTTTCTTGCTTGCTTGCTTGAACTCAAGAGGTTTTGGCAGGTTTTTTCCATTGGTATATTTTTTATGGCATGTTGGCAGAAGTCCCAGTGACAGTACTTATGAGCTCTCCCAGCAATTTGCTGAGCCAGAGCTGTTGCACAAGACCTCGCATCTTCTTCCCAGCCAGCCTCACCATCCTGCTGCACACAAACTCCAGTCCTCAGAACACCAGCTGTGTCCTGAATCCTGAGCACATCCACTGCTTTGTGGGGAAACCCCTGTCTTTATAGCAGGGTTGATCATTTTGCCGGAGTATTGCAAAGGACAGGGTTTCCTATTTAGTGCGTTGACATCACGGAACTGTCTCCTGCCTTACTCATGCTAGAACCCTCAATAAAGATCCCCAGCAACTGGATCCAGCTGACAGCACGCAGTGTCTCTATCTCACACCAATGTTTTATTACAGGGATTGGCTTCAAGCTTCAGGAAAGTTCAGGATGGAATTCAGCTTGAAATTGAGCTCAAAGATGAACTTCAAGAAGGGGTGAATTTTGCTGAAGAGCAGACAGGGATATATAGAGGGCTCTGAGCTGTCCTGGGTGACCCCTGGCGGCTGCTGTAGAAGGGTGTGGGTCCTCTGAGGGTTCTGTGCTACATCTGCCCAGCCTGTTGGTACATCTTGCGTACCTCAAGGCTTTGCACATGGTGCTAAATGACAAAGTGGCTCCTGGCATCAGAGGGTTGAATTGGGAATGAATGTGATGGTGTGTAACAGGTATGTTAAAAGGGCCATAGTACAATAGTGCTGTCTCTAGCAGAAGTATGTTGGGGAATAAAATTGACATTTTTCAGCTTGCTGAGGTGTTAAAGCTTGTTATCGTTACAGAAATGAATCCATGAGACCACGAGGATCTGACTGTAGGGTCTTATGCCAGGCCCTTCTCTAATGCTGTTCAACTTCCTGTGTCTTTTCCAGCCTAAACAAGCTGAAAAATGGCCTTGATTAGACAAGTCACAAACAGAAACTCCATGACACTTTCTTTACTTTTTGTCCCATCTGCTGTTTGGTATGTTGAAGGCAATCTATCTCATTTATTTAATGTCCATAATAATTACATGAGGGTTTAGGGATTTCTTTTGTGCCTCACTTCTGGAGTCTTTTTGCAGGTTGAAAGCAACTGGCGTCCAGATGTATACCAGAAGAGTTGTCGACTTGTGGGATCTGCGCAGCGAATATAACATTGTTGTCAACTGCTCGGGCATCGGAGCCTGCCAGCTAGTGGGGGATGAGAAGCTCTTCCCCATCAGGGGACAAATACTCAAAGTTCATGCTCCTTGGGTGAAAAACTTCATCCGGGATGGGGATGGCTTGACTTATGTCTACCCCGGGATACACAGAGTAACCCTAGGTGGAACCAGGGAAAAGGATGTTTGGAGTCTCTCCCCTGATCCTGGCACTACCCAAGACATCTTTGACAGATGTTGCTCCCTTGAGCCCTCGCTGCAGGAGGCTCAGGATATCAAGGTGAAGGTGGGATTGAGGCCATCCAGGCAGTGTGTGAGACTGCAGAGAGAGGTCTTTAGCCAAGGAGGACTCAAGCTTCCAGTGGTCCATAACTATGGGCATGGGGCAGGTGGCTTTGCAGTGCACAGGGGCACAGCCAAAGAGGCTGCTTGTCTGGTCAGAGAGTGCATTGCTGCCCTGCAAGGCTCCTCATCAAAGGCCAAGCTTTGAATCCCCGAGGCTGCTTTGTGACAGCCTAGTCTTGCATCTCCCAGTAGCAGATCTGGACTTCTATTCCATTTCTGTATAGAAGAAACCTAAGAAAACAGCTTGTGCCATTGCAGATGCTCAGTGGTATCTCACCCAGCTTTCAGCTGCAAGTTTATAAAAGCATGACAAGTTGATCTAAGTATTGGCCCAGTTGTCCTTCTCCTCCATCTGACATTGTTTCTGCCCTAGGCATTTCTCCTAGCCTTAAATCATAGAATCATAGAATAACCAGGTTGGAAGAGACCCACCGGATCTTCGAGTCCAACCATAAGTTAAGTTAAGGAGAAGGCAAGATATGTAAATATTTTTCACATAACAGGGGTCAGATCACTGCAGTATAACATAAATTACATCAATTTTGCATTTCTTCATCTGCATCTAAAGGGTATCAGGTGCGTTAGGTTCAGTAAAAACTAGTTCTCTCCTCTTGTACCAAATCTAATATTCTACCTGCCATCTTACTACCAAACATTACTGTTTTCCATATGATCTACAAGAAAAAGAAAACCCTCCACAGTGCTGCATTATAGTGCTCCAGGTCAGCTCTTATAAAAAGCAGTGTTAGATCACTGTCATGCACAGTGACCAGTCAAGTTTGATTTTAAGGCACGTCTGTGACACTGATCGCAGCATTTGGTCACATTACACCTCAGGGAATGTAACACAAAGTTTCTGCAAGAGGAAGTTGCCCCTTATCAGCTAGAGTTTTGTGCATCTTTCAACACTCTGGTGTTCAAATCTCTTTATCTTTTTTTTTTTTTAACTCTGAGCCCCTCAGATTTTGCTCTCAGGCAGACTTGATTTCCCCCCCCCCAATAGCAGCATTGACACATGTCCCATGTTGTACAGATGAGGATTTTTCAGGGTGAGAGGGAGTGACAGCATCTCTTCTCTACTTCACATCAGCACTGGATGCTTTCCTTGCATCAGTTGATATGAATAAACTGGTGACAAACCAACAAGGATCTTCACACCAGCTTTAGTTTCGTAAGGGAGAGAAGAGCCATTTAAGACTAGATAAACACTCCAAATACAAATTTGGCTGTAACTGGACACGAGCAAGCTCTGCTGCTGTGAGGAAGCTGAGCCACTGAAACCCAGACCCTCGCTCCATGGCAGAGGCTGAGCTGGGCTTTACATTCCCCTCTCTACTTTAAGCCTATTGGTATGGTTGATGATCACCACTCCTCAAAATCAGAGCTTACTATCAAAGTACAGGTTTGACTGTTAGTAATTAAACTACTTATTACATCTTAAATGGCTCATTCAAGAGCATTAACATCCACTTTTGTCTAGTATTGTTTGTCCTTACAGTTACAAAGCAAATCAAAATTCTTCAAGAATTCACATGATTAAAACTAACTGATAAATAAATTTCTAATAATGGAGCAAAAGTCACTTTGGTAGTGAAGAAAGGTAACATTCAGACACGGATGCCAACGTCTGTTGGTCTCATTGGGGATAAGGACAGTTATCCTTCACAGTGGTCACCTGTCAAAAGAAATGTTCATCAAATTAAGTTATAGGTCAATTAGCTCCTGGGATTATCCTAAACTAGCCCTGTCTTCATAGAGTCATAGAATCACCAGGTTGGAAGAGACCCACTGGATCATCGAGTTCCCACCAATCTCTAAACCATGCCCCTCAGTACCTCATCCACCTGCACCTTAAACACCTCCAGGGAAGGCGAGCCAACCACCTCCTTGGGCATGCCGTTCCATTGCCTAATGACCCTTTCAGTGAAGAATTTTTTCCTTATGTCAAGCCTGAACCTCCCCTGGCGGAGCTTGTGGCCATTCCGTCTTGTCCTGTCCCCTGTCAACTGGGAGAAGAGCCCAGCTCCCTCCTCTCGACAACCTCCTTTCAGGTAGTTTTAGAGAGCAATGAGGTCTCCCCTCAGCCTCCTCTCCTCCAGGTTAAGCAACCCCAGCTCTCTCAGTCGCTCCTCATAAGGCCTGTTCTCCAGCCCCTTCGCCAGCTTTGTTGCTCTTCGCTGGACTCGCTGCAGAGCCACAACATCCTTCTTGTGGTGAGGGGCCCAGAACTGAACACAGGATTCGAGGAGCGGTCTCACCAGTGCTGAGTACAGAGGGAGAAGAAACTCCCTGGACCTGCTGGTCACACCATTTCTGATACAAGCCAAGATGCCATTGGCTGCCTTGGCCACCTGGGCACACTGCTGGCTCGTGTTCAGTCGGCTGTCAATCAGCACCCCCAGGTCCTTCTCCTCCTGGCAGCTTTCTAGACAGACTTCTCCTAGTCTGTAGCTCTGCACAGGGTTATTGTGCTGCAAGTGCAGGACCCAGCATTTGGCCTTGTTAAACCTCATCCCATTGGTCTCAGCCCAGCAGTCCAGCCTGTTTAGATCCCTTTGCAGAGCCTCCCTACCCTCCAACAGATCCATACTTCCCCCCAGCTTAGCGTCGTCTGCAAACTTGCTAAGGGAGCACTCGATGCCTTCATCCAGGTCGTTGATAAAGACATTGAACAGGGCTGGACCCAGCACTGAGCCCTGGGGAACCCCACTTGTCACTGGCCTCCAGCTGGATTTAACTCCATTTCCCACCACCCTCTGGGCCCAGTCATTCAACCAGTTTTCCACCCAGGAGAGTGTGCGCCCGTCCAGGCCAGAGGCCGACAGTTTCCAAAGCAGAATGCTGTGAGAAACTGTATCAAAGGCTTTACTAAAGTCCAAGAAGACCACATCCACGGCCTTTCCCTCATCCAAGAGTCTAGTCACTTGGTCATAGAAGGTGATCAGGTTAGTTTGGCAAGACCTGCCTTTCATGAACCCGCATTGACTGGGCCTGATCACCCAGTTCTCCTGCATGTGCTTCATGATAGTACCCAAGATCACCTGCTCCATGACTTTCCCTGGTACTGAGGTCAAAATGACAGGCCTGTAGTTCCCCGGATCCTCCTTGTGCCCCTTCTTATAGATGGGCATGACATCAGCCAGTCTCCAGTCCAGTGGTACCTCCCCAGTCATCCAGGACCACTGGAAGATGATGGAAAGGGGTTTGGACAGCACATCCACCAGTTCCCTCAAAACTCTCGGGTGGACTCCATCCGGCCACCTTAGACTTGTAGGGGTCTAGCCGGGCAAGCAAGTCTCTAACCACCTCCTCTTGGATCGTGGGAACCTCGTTCTGCTCCTCCAACCCCTGGAGTTGTATGCAGAGGGAACAACTTTCCTTACTATTAAAGAGTGAAGCAAAGTAGGCATTGAGTACTTCAGTCTTGTCTTCATCCCCTGTTACTGTTGTTCCCTCTGCATCTAGTAGGGGACTGGAGATTCTCCCTAGTCCTCCTTTTACTGTTGATATATTTGTAGAAAGATGTTTTATTGTCTTTCACATACTTGGCCAATGTGACTTCTATTTGGGCCTTAGCCCTCCTGATTTTTTCCCTGCACGTTCTCGCTTCCTCCCTATAGTCCACCCAGGATGCCTGCCCCTTCCTCCAAAGCTCATAGACCTTCCTCTTCTTCTTGATGTCTCTCAGGACCTCCCTACTCAACCCCACTGGTTTCTTACCCTGCCGGCTACTTTTCAGGAACATGTGGACGGCTTTCTCCTGAGCTGCTAGGAGTTACTTTTTGAAGAGTGCCCAGCCCTCATGGACTCCCTTGCCCTTAAGGAGCGCCTCCCATTGGACTTTTCCAACCAGCCTTCTGAATGGTCCAAAGTCTGCTCTCTGAAATTTGAGCGTGAAAGTTCTGCTCACCTCCTTCTTCATCTCACCCTGCACTAAGAACTCTATCATCTCATGATCGCTTTGCCCCAGGTGTCCTCCAACCCTCACATCCCCCACCAGTCCTGCTCTGTTCACGAATAGCAGGTCCAGGAGGGCACCGTCCCTTGTCGGTTCGCTCACCAGCTGTGTGAGGAAATTGTCTTCCAGACACTCCAGGAACCTCCGGGACTGCTTCCTTTCTGCTGTATTATACTCCCAGCGAATATCTGGGAAATTGAAGTCTCTGACGAGGACTAGAGGTAGCGATCTTGAGACTACACTCAGTTGTTTGTAGAAGAGCTCATCAGCTGCTTCTTCTTGGCTGGGTGGTCTATAGCAGACTCCCATCACACTATCTGCCTGCCCGTGGGCTCCTCTGATTTTTGCCCACAGGCACTCAGTCCCATCCTGACCGTAATCCAGCTCAAGGGTATCAAAGCCCTCTCTAACATAGAGGGCTACCCTGCCTCCTCTTCTGCCCTTCCTGAGAAGTTTATACCCCACCATGGGTACACCCCAGTTATACGAGTCATCCCACTATGTCTCTGCAATGGCAACAACATCATAGTCTCCTTGCCCTAGCACAGCTTCCAGCTCCTCCTTCTTATTTCCCATGCTGCGTGCATTAGTGTAAATGGACTTCAGCTGGGCAGGCGAAGCTACAGCCCTCGTAATAGGGTTTCTTCCCAATTGAGTGGTCCTTGGGTTAACTAAGGCCACAGTGCCAGCTTCCTGCTTGCCATCCCCAGGTGCACTTGCCCCCTCTTACTTAGTGGTGATATTCTGGTGGTCCTTGCCAGCACACCACCCCTTTGCCGTTGAAGTCCCACCTCCAGGCTCACTCCCATCTGGCCTGGTCTCCATCCCCTCCCCCCTCACATCTAGTTTAAAACTGGATTTATGAGCTTAACTCGATTTTTAGAGAGGGCTTTAGGCCCCCTAGGAGACAGGCGTGTCCCATCCCTAGTAAGAAAGCCTGGGGGTGCGTGGGCCTCCCCACGATCAAAGAACCCAAAGCCCCTCTTTTCACACCAGTCCCTGAGCCAGTCATTAAGCAATTTCTTCTTCCTCACTTCTTGCTCCTCATTCCTTAGTATTGGAATGGAGCTAAATACTACCTGTGCCCCAGAGCCCTCGATTATTCTCCCTAGAGCCTTGAAGTCCCTCTTAACAGCTTTAGGCTTTCTGTGCTCCGTGTCTTCATTGCCAACTTGAAATACCCCATTCCCCATCTCTCCCTCCCGTCCTTGCAGCTTACCGGTGGGTGATGCTCAGCCTCTAATTCTAGCAGCCTGCAAGAGGACATTGCTCCACTGATCTATCTCCGTTTCACATTCCCTGATGGTCCTGAGCCTAGCCACTTCTTTCCTCAGCTCTTCCACCACATCAAGGTGTTCACCCACTCGAGCACAGTTTCCACAGGTGGAGCCAATGCCAAAGGCATGAGCCACTGTGGGAGGGGGGGCACGGTCTGTTGCTCAGGGCCTGGGTAGCTTCCTCTCCTCTCCTCTCCTCTCCTCTCCTCT